>SJYC01009299.1:0-42778 GCA_006408675.1 Madoqua kirkii
GGTGGGTGGGGAGGGAGATGGGAGGGAGGCTCAAGAGGGAGGGGACATATGTATACCTATGGCTGATTCAGGTTGATGTTTAACAGAAAACTACAAAATTTTGTAAAGCAATTATTCTTCAACTAAAATATAAACAAACAAAAACAAAACACTCTAGAAAATTAGGACTTCCCTTTCAGCTCAGCTGGTAAAGAATCCACCTGCAATGTGGGAGACCTGGTTCGATCCCTGGGTTGGGAAGATCCCCTGAAGAAGGAAAAGGCTACCCACTCTAATATTCTGGCCTGTAGAATTCCATGGATTGTATAGTCCATGGGGTTGCAAAAAGTCAGACACGGCTGAGTGACTTTCACTTTCACAGAAAATTAACAGAATGAAAACATAGCCCACAGAATGAAAGGAAATATTTGAATATCATGTAACTCATGAGGAACTGATATCCAGAATTCATAAAGGACTTCTTTAACCCAACAAAAATGAAACAACTGGATTAAAAAATGGGCAAAAGGGACTTCCTTGGTGGTCCAGTAGTAAAGAATCCGCCTGCCAATGCAGGGGACGTGAATTCAATCCCTGCTCCAGGAAGATCCCACATGCCATGAGGCAACTAAGCTCGTGCACCACAACTACTGGACCCAAGCCAGCTGCTGAAGCCTGCACACCTAGAGCCTGTGCCCTGCAACAAGAGAAGCCACTACAGTGAGAAGCCCACATGCCACATCAGAGTAGCCCCCACCTGCCACACTGAAGACCCAGCACAGCCTTCAATAAATAACGGATCTGAATAGACACTCCTCCAAGGAACATATAAAAGTGGTCAATAAACACAGCCAAATGTTTAACATCATTAATCATTCAGTTCAGTTCAGTCGCTCAGTTGTGTCCGACTCTTTGCGACCCCACGAATCGCAGCCAGGCCTCCCTGTCTTTCACCAACTCTCAGAGTTCACTCAAGCTCACGACCATTGAGTCGATGATGCCATCCAGCCATCTTATCCTCTGTTGTCCCCTTCTCCTCCTGCCCCCAATCCCTCCAGGATCAGAGTTTTTCCAATGAGTCAACTCTTCGCATGAGATGGCCAAAGTACTAGAGTTTCAGCTTTAGCATCATTCCTTTCAAAGAAATCCCAGGGTTGATCTCCTTCAGAATGGACTGGTTGGATCTCCTTGTAGTCCAAGAGACTCTCAAGCGTCTTCTCCAACACCACAGTTCAAAAGCATCAATTCTTCAGCACTCAGCTTTCTACGCAGTCCAACTCTCACATCCATACATGACTACTGGAAAAACCATAGGGAAATACAAATCAAAACCACACTGAGATAGCACTTCACATTTACTAGGATGGCAGAAAGAAAAAATTGCAAGTATTGGGGAGGATGTGGAGAAATTTGAACATTTGGCATTGCTGGTAGGACTTTAAAATGGTGCAGCTAAGGTAATTCCCCAGCAGTTAAGTGGTTGGAATTCGGTGCTCTCACTGCCAGGGGCCTGAGTTTGATCTGTGGCTGGGGAACTAAGAGCCCACAAGCCATGTGGTGTGACCAGAAGATTAATGGTGTGACAAACACCTCAGAAATTAAATAGAATTTGCGTATGATCCAGAAATTCTACTTAAAGTACATAGCCAAAAAAGTGAAAGCAGAAACTTGAATAAATATTTGTACATAGTGTTCATAGCAGCACTATTCACAATAGTCAATAGGTAAAAGCAAATCAGTGTCCATTAAGTAGATGGATAAACTTTTGTTTATACACAGGAATAAATCTACACAAGGAGGCAGGAGACCTGTACTCTGAAAACTGTAAACTGGTGATGAAGAAAATAGATGACACAAACAGATGGAAAGATAGACCATGTTCTTGGATTGGAAGGGTCAATATTTTTTTAATGACCATATTACCAGGAATTCTCTGGTGATCCAGTGGTTGGGACTCCATGCTTCCACTGCATGGGGCACAAGTCGATCCTTGGCCAGGGAACTAAATAAAGTTGTGTTGCACAGCCAAAAAAAAAAAAAAGACTATACTACCCAAGGAAACCTACAGACAAAATTCAATGCTCATTCTTGAAAAAATATTCTCAGTGAGTTAGGAATAGATGGAAGTTATCTCAACCAGATAAAGAGTATGTGTGGAAAATCTACAGCTAACATCATACTTATGGTTGAACAGTGAGTATTCCCCCTCCGCCCCAACTCCAAACTGGGAACAAAGCAAGGATGTCTGGTCTTACCACCCTTATGCATCATAGTACTAGAAATCCTAGCCAGTACAAGAATGAAAGAAAACAAAAATCATACGTACTGGAAAGAAGAAAAATTCATATTTGCAGATGGCATGGCTATCTTGGAGGTGAATCTCTAAAATTCTCAGTGCACTGAGAAAATTCATTTCCCAATGAAGCCATTAAAAACCCAAAACTACTAAAATAAGAGTTCAATAAGGTTACAAGATGATGCAAGATCAAGATAACACTACAAAACCCTGATGAAAAGAAAAGACCTAAAGAAAGGGAAAGTCATACCATGTTCATGGATTAAAGGACTAAACATTGGTTAAAGCCATCGATTCTCCTAAACTGACCTATAGATTTAGTACATTTCCTATCATAATCCAAGTAAGATTTTTAACATACAAGCGTATTCTAAAATGCATATGGAATGCAAAGGAGGTAACTAAAACTAGTTTGAAAACATAAAATAGTAAAGTGGAAAGGAACATTCCATCCAATTTTAAGACTTTCTATATAGCTGCAGTTAAAAAAAAATGATATGGACAAATGGATTAATACATTGAACAATGGAGAGAGAACCTAGAAACAGACCCATACAACTATGCTAATTCATTTTTGACAAAAGTGAAGAAGCATTTTAGTGGAGGACGGTATTTTCAACAAATGGTGTTGAAATAATTGAATAGCCATAGTTTTTTTTAAAAAAGAACATCCTTCAGTCTAAATCTCCTATCTTATACAAAAAATAACTTTAAATGAATCATAGATTTAACATAAAAGCTAAAATTCTAAAAATTTTAAGAGAAAGAATAGGAGAAAATTGGCAGGGCTCAAGTCCTGGTAAAGAATTCTTAGAAATGACACTAAAAGCATGATCATAAAAGAAAAAGAACTGATTACTGGACTTCACCAAAATTTAAAACTTTTTTTCCATAAAGTCTCTGTCAAGATGAAAAGCCAAGCTACAGAGTGGGGGAAAACATTTGCAAGCCATCTAAACAAAAGACATGTAGCTAGAAAATACAAAGAACTCAACTTAGCAGTTTAAAAAGTCAATGATAAAACTGATAAAAACATCAACAGCTATTTTGCCAAAGAGGGAAGTATGGATAACAGCACATGAGAAGACGGTCAATGCCATTAGCTACTAGGGAAATACAAACAAGCAAACAAAAACAGAAAACCACTACAAATCTATTAGAAAAGTGAAAATAAAATTAAGTGACAATCCCAAATCCTGGCAAGAATATGGAGAAACTGGATGTCTCATACATTGTCCATGGGAATGTAAAACAACACAACATCTCTGGTAAATAGTTTGGCCGTTTTTAATAAAAATAAACATGTACATATTACCATACCAATCACCATAAAATGTCCAGAAAAACTGATACACAGTTATTCATAGCACCTCTGTTTGTAATAGCTCCAAACTGGAAACATCCCAGATATCCTTAGCCAGATGAACAATTAACAAACTTGAATATCCACAGCAATAAAAAAGAACAAACTATTGATACAACAACTTGGATGAAATTCAAGGCATCTTGCTGTTGGGGTGGGGAGGAGCCATACTCAAAAATCTATATACTGTCTGATGCTATTTATATTAACTTCTTGAAATTTTAAATTATGATGATGAACAGGTTAGTGGTTTCCACAGGTTAGGGATGGTAGTGGGAGGATGGTGGAGCATAGTACAAGTGTTCCTTTGTGGTAATGGGACAGCTCTTTATAATACTGATTGGGGTGTTGGTTACATCAATTTATGCATGTGACAAAACTGTGCAGAAACCCACACATATACAGGGAAGAACTGGTAAAATCTGAATAAGGTCTGGAGTTTAACAGTAATATGCCAGTACTGGCTTCTTATTTTTAACAAATATGCCATGGTAGTGTTAACATGTTAACATTAAGAGAAACTTAATGAGGGATGAGGGATACACAAGGAGTTCACTGTATATCTTTGCAACTTTCCTGTAAACCAAACATTGAAGTCTTATTTTTTATAAAAGAAAAATTTAATGTGATACCACTAGGGATCTTTAGAGAGAGAATACAGCAGGTACGCAAGGGTGTGGAGAATACTCTTTATCCTAGTAACTTCATTCTTAGTTTCATAACCAGAAGAAATAGATACATGTGTTCAAGAAGACATGCTTTAGAATGTTCATAGCAGCTTTATTCATAACATCCAAAATCAAAAACAGTACAAATACCTATTCACAGAAGGAATAAATTGCAGTATATTTTTACAGCATAATAGTCTACCACAGTATGAACATGCAACAGTAGAGATGAATTGCACATGATGTTGAATCAAAAAGCCAGACACAAAAAACTACATATTATACCATTTATTTTGCAGTTCAAAATCAGGCACAAACAATCTATGGTGTCAGGATAGTATGCTCCTGGGGTGGAGGTATAGTGATCAGAAGAGGGCATGCATGGGGCTATAATGCTGGTGATTTTCCAGTTCTTGACTTCTAGCTATTGTGTGTTTTCAGTGTGAGAAAAGTTAACAGCTACACATGATTTGTGCACTTTTCTATCTTAATTATAATAAAAAGTTTACTAAAAAGGAAACACAAAGTGAGATACCACTACATACTCATTAAAAAACCTAAAATTAAGAGGACAAACATATCAAGTGTTGGCAAGGATGTGGAGAATTGACAATTTCATTTACAGTTAGTAAGAATATATATTAGTATAATGACTTTGGAAAAAGTGTTTTGCAGTATCTACTAAAGCTAAATATACACATACCATATGACCCCCAAATTCCACCCAATTATATACCCTACAGAAATGTGTACATGTGTGTTCTCCAAAGACAGGTTTAGGAACGTTCATAACAGTACTATCTCAAACTGAAAATAATCCAAATGTCCTTCATGAGCCTATTAAGATTGATTATAGCCCAGAATCGTACAAGTTAATGGAGAATAGGAGCCAGCGTATTCCAGCCTCTTCTCCCATTTCTCAGAGTTTTGGAAAGCATTACATGGTGTCTCAATAACACACCTTTATATTGCCTTTAACTAACTCTCCCCACTTCATTACTCGTCTCCAAAGATCAATCCCTCAATAAACTACTGCATCCAAGTGTTTTCTTGGGGAAGCCCAAACTTTCATACTATTCCATCCATCCATACTTCAAAAACAGACAAAATCTATCTACTGGTGACAGAAGTCAGAATAGCGGTTACCTAGTGGTGTAATGACGAGGGGGCATGAAGGCTTCTGGGGTACTGATATCATTCCATATCCTGATCAGGGTGGTGTTTAAACAGGCATGTTCACTTTACAGTCAAGCTATATGCTTAGAACGTATGCACTTTATAGTGTGTGTGTGTATACTTTTAATTTAAAAATGCAGGTGTTGAAGAGTAAGAGCTGCTTACTAAGGTGAGTGGGCTATGTAAGAAAAACTAGACTTTATTGATAAAGACAGGTTAATTGCAATGGGTATATCCATCTTTCTGGATAATGCTTTCTCATTCTTGGCATCAGATGGATTATTAAGGGACTTATTAGTGGCTAGCATTGGGAGAGGACTGTGAAACAGTGGAAGCAAAGGCACTGAAGTTCACCTGTTAGGAAAGCGCCTCCTTGAGACAGGAGGCATTACATTCTTCCAGGTGTGTTGTGAAGTCAGTTCTTCTGCCTTGCTTGGCATTCCTGCTGCCTAAAACTGTCTTACACTAGGCTAACTCTCTTCCACTTCTTCCTTTCCTCATTCATACATCAAACATGTGTTTTTGTGTCAGATACTGTGTTAAGCACTTGGGATATACTGGTGAGCATTAATAGATGTGGTTCCTGCTTTCATTGTTTCAACTCTAAAACTTATTAGTCAAATAATCATACAAATTGTGTAATCAATGCTACAAAGATTCCTGGTTCTGAGAGCCTACTGGTCTACTTAGGAAAGGTAGGGAGGATTCCTGGAGTGAGACCTGAGCTAAATTCTAAGGATGAACAGAAGTTAACTATGGACAAAGGAGTAAAGGTGGAGGGAGAAGAGCATGGGGAGTAGGTGGGACAAAGAGAAGTTCCATATGGTTGAAAAAGACAAAGACCAGGGGCATATAGAGCAGCTGGATAGACAGGCAAGTTTAGACGGTTGGTGCTTTTGAACTGTGGTGTTGGAGAAGATCAAACCAGTCAATCCTAAAGGAAATCAGTCCAGAATATTCAGTGGAAGGACTGATGCTGAAGCTTCCATACTCTGGCCACCTGACGTGAAGAACTGGTAAGTTAACTATGGACAAAGGAGTAAAGGTGGAGGGAGAAGAGCATGGGGAGTAGGTGGGACAAAGAGAAGTTCCATATGGTTGAAAAAGACAAAGACCAGGGGCATATAGAGCAGCTGGATAGACAGGCAAGTTTAGACGGTTGGTGCTTTTGAACTGTGGTGTTGGAGAAGATCAAACCAGTCAATCCTAAAGGAAATCAGTCCAGAATATTCAGTGGAAGGACTGATGCTGAAGCTTCAATACTCTGGCCACCTGACATGAAGAACTGGCTCACTGGAAAAGACCCTGACTCTGGGAAAGACTGAAGACAGAAGGGGATGACAGATGACGAGACGGTTGGATGGCATCACTGACTCAATAGACAGGAGTTTGAGCAAGCTCCGGGAGTTGATGATGGACAGGGGAGCCTGGCATGCTGCAGTCCATGGGGTCACAAAGAGTAGGACATGATTAAGTGACTGAACACTTTGTTAAGAAGTTTTGTCACTATCCTAAGGGCAAATAAGGCCAGCGGCGTTTTAAGCTGAAAAGTGCCATCATTTTATTTTGAAAACACTACTGTGATTGGTGTGTAAAGTGGACCAGGAAAGGATCAGAGTGGGTATGGTTACACACGAGGGTATTGAGCAAGCCAGAAGGGTGATGGTAGCCTGGCCTGGGATGGCGGCAGTCAAGATGCCAAGAAAAACACTGAACAGTTGTTTAGAAGGCACATAGGCTTTAACACCGGCTAGTAATATATGGTGTACCATCTTTATTTCTAAACAAATAATTGTGTGTTTACATGAGCTAGATGCAAATGTACATGTGTTGTTAACCTTGATGTTTCACTAGCACATTTCTTACAAAAAAAGGTGTGACCATGTTGCAACTCAATTGTGCCAGGATATTCTGAAACTGATAGGTGTCGATACTGCTTAAGGAAAAGAACTGAAGACTGCCATAAAACTGCCCAAAAAGAGAGCAGGGGGAGAACATGGCTAGGGAACCAATGATGAAAAACATCCAAAGGGCATTCGGAGGGAGGCAAAATGAAAAATCAAGTGAACAGAAGACAGGCAGGAGGCTGCCATCTTGGTGGGAAAAGTTGAAAACTGACTCCAGATACACCAAAGCTAAGACAGAGCTTTCCAAGTTCTGTAGAGATTTAGGGAAAACAAACCTTCGAGTCCCTTGTGTGACTGCAGAATCCTTGAAGTGCAGAACTCTGCTGGGGTGTTAGTATTTCAAAGAAAGATGTACATACTTACGCTCAGGTGGACACAGGAAAAGAAAGCACAACTGCAGGGGGGTGGCGCCACGTGCCTGCTCCCAGGTGGAGGGGAGGTGGTAGAGCCCTGGGTGTGCACCCAGGTGCTGCAGGGCCCCCGCAGAATGCATGAGGTTTGTATGCCCAGGGTAAGAGGAATGAAAACCCTGACAACACCGAGGTCATCCATCTCCAAGTGTGTCATGAGAAAACACAGTGAGGATGCTGTCAAAGCTGCTCCTCTGCCCAAGGCAGGGCCGAAACACCTGTAGCTGGGAGGTCAGTCCAACATGGGGCACCTGTAAAGGACGGTACAGGCCACCACAGGACGTTCTGCAGTTATGCAGACAACTTCCTGGCAACTAAACCCCAGCAACTTCTGGGACTCTGGGAATGACCTTGTTGCTGCTACCCAACAACTTTTGTGAAGAGTGCATATAAAATTTTGATGGAAAGTCAGGTTTGGCTGGATGAGGAAACTATCAATAAGTAAAACACAGGTTCCAAGCAGGGAGAGAAATCTTGTGAGTGAGGCTGGCCTGGCAGCTGGTTCTAGCCTACTATTCATCAGACTACCTGGTCCACTCTAAACTCTCTGGTTAGGCTGATTTCTCCCATAAAAGACCAACAACAGGGTGTTTGAAGTATGACACTGTTAACTCTGCTTGAAGGAGCAAGTATCCTTCAAAGCAGGGACAAAAACAGGCCCCCCAAACCCCTAAACCCAAAAAATGTCCATACATCAAAGTCCAATATAAGACTTCTAAGTCTGGATGAAAACTAGTAAAGCTGTTACCCAAGGACCAAGCTGGAATCACCAGGTTCACCTTGCTCCTGCCCCCAACATGTCTCACAGAAGCACCATCAATTCATTATTGTGGCTTGTCTGGGTCAATCTGTGTCATCTAACTCCCTCCACATTAGGAAGTCCTTTAGGGAGAGACTTTTTTTTAGGACATTCCTGCAATGGTACTGCCAGGTGCCTCACACACAGCCTCAAGTTACAGGGTCAAAGAATGCAGTCACTGTTCTATCCTAAGAAAGAGTAATTTTTACAAATTATTCAGCTCTTATCCAGGCATTTTTCAACAATGCGCTTTTCCAATGATTTGATCTATGAACCACTCCAGTACTCGGTGGACAGATGGAAAGAAAAATGGTGGATTTTTTTCAAGAGTGGATTACACAACTGAGTAGGCTTGCGGTTGTACATGTTCTCATGCTAGGGAAATATTCAATTTAAGGTCGAGGGATGTTCTAGGTAATGTTCAGTGTTCTCTAGAGCCCAGGGCTCAGTAGTAATTTTAAACTCCAGACATGGAACAACTTGGAAAGAATCACATTTGTTTATTTAAGTTTGAGTTAGTAATCAATTATCTATTACTTGTTTAAAAACTGCTCAATATTCTCTAATACTACCCAAGAAGGCAGTCACTACATGTGACTACTCAAGTTAAAATGAAATTCCAACTCTTCAACATTTTGGGGGATAGGGCTGCACAGCTTGTGGGACCTTAGTTCTCAAAATAGGGATCGAACCCAGGTCCTTGGCAGTAAAAGCCCAGCATCCTAACCACTGGACTGCCAGGGAATTCCCCACATTAGCCACATTTCAAAGGCTCACTCACAAGGTTACCATATTGGTCAATGCATGATGAACATTTCCATCATCTCAGAAAATTCCAGCCGACTGTGCAGCAGCTTATTCCCTATATATCTTAGGTTACTCCTTCCCATTTACTTGTTTTGTCTTTTTGGCATATTCCTCATTACATTATCCCTTCACTCTTCCTAACCTGTCTTATAGTTCTAATTCAAGTGGTGGGGTAAAGAGTCCCACTCTAGCTCACAATAGGACTTCTAATTCTTTAACACTCTCTAAACAGGTCCTGCTTTTCATAACTGGGGTTCTACAATTTTTTTAATAAACCTGAAAGTTACTGACACAACCAGCTACGGTTTTGAGGCTTTCTCCTTGGTTAATTTAATAAAAATTAGAATAACTTGGAACCTTCAAAATCCCTAATTTAATCTCTTCTCTAAACATTTGGAATTCTGCCGTTCTAGTCAGGTAGCCATCTATACCCAGCCTTTTCTCTACAGCTTAACTGGCGAAATTTTTACTTTATCCCTAATGTCCCTCCAAACACTAAAAATCCTCCAACATAGTGTCCCTTATTATTCAAACATCACAGTAGAAATACCTGTTCTCTGAGTTACAGCACTGATAAAGCAAGTAAGGCTCTTTAAAGTTACTTAGTATCCCCACTCTGCTATGTAAGATTTACTCATCACCCTCATTTCTATGTCACACATGCTTACTACTGTTAACTAGTTTCTGCAAGTAATCAGGGTACTACTTTTTCTTTGACCCGTCTGAATTCAACTGAAATGCATTTTCTTGGTCAAGGTGATCTTAACTAGGGTCCCCAAATTCAAACCCCACTTTATACTGGTGTAGCTGAATTTTCCTCATACTAAATAAAAAGATAACTGTACAGAACTTTTTAATGTGGCTAAGTCCTTCGTTCTCCCAGGTTATAGTCAGTAATGATGCTTCCTGGTTCTCTTCTGAAAATAAAATTAGTTCATCGGTGATCAGTCCATGGGGTCGCCAAGAAGTGGATACAACTTAGCGACTAAACAATGGTCATCAGTGTGGTCACAGGCCAGCCATGTGTCTCAGAAAAAGTACATTTAAAAAACTGATCTCTAAATAAAAGTACCCTAAAGCTTCAAGGGTATTAAGATTTCATGGTATACTGAGAAAACCCATTATTCTAAATTTTATATCCAAGCAAATGCAACACTGTATTTTACTTTGTTTTGAGCTTTCCATAGGTTTTTCCAATACTTGGTTTCATATGGTATGAAAAAGACACTTTTTCATGCCTGGGCTAAGTAGTCCAATATTTTAAAACACTGATGGCTAACAATCTCAAAATAGCTTTTATTACCATCTTGGAACTTTGACCTAGAAATCTGACCCTTCTTCTAAGGATCTAGTTTATTTTCTTGTCATCAGTCATGTGCTAAATTCTGAGTTTGTGTAACATGAGAATATATGAAACAAGGCAGTTAGAAGTATTTTTGACCAAGGTTCTAACAAAACCTACTTATATACAGTGACATGAGCTACAAGGGCAGTCCATAGTCCAGCCTCTCCCTTCTATCCTACTTTGTCACCTGTTAGATAAAGTGATTTATGGAACCTTTATAAATAGGACATGACTTCTGTCCCTACCAAGTTGTATATAAATGCCTTTGAAACAGAAGCAACTTTCCAGGAAACCCAAGGTTTGTTAAGTTTTAATAGCCCAAACTAACCATGTTTTGTCCTGTCCTGCTGGAAAAACTGAAGCATGAATATATAAATAAAAGCATGAATACATAAATAAAAAGGGCCTTTCAGGACAAGGCAAGCATTATAAACCTGAAGGTGGTTTAATAAGTCCAAGTTTGGGTGCTAATTAGTACCATGCCTAAAATTAGCTTGAATGGACTGAATTAACTGAAAGTAAAATAAATGTGTGACTCTGTCCTCACAGTTTTGTAGGAAGGAACAGACTACAGAAGACCAGGAAACAGCTCTACAATTTTTAGTAAACACTGAGGCACAGACTCGGAATCCATTCGGTAACTCGGGCTTATAAGCAGCAATTAAAAAACAAAATGGAAGAAAAGACAAGTTTCATTCTCCAGCGTTTCACTCTTGACATGTTTGAACCTCTTCTACGTAAGGATGAAACAATTCAGTGCACAACAAAAATCTCAAAAAAGGTGCCAACTGGATTCACAAAACATTGACAAAAAGGCTTAAGGAAGTTCCCAAACTTTTTCATTACGCTTTAAAAGCCATTTTTGCAAACAAATCTCCATTTCAATCCGAGTTAATCATCTCCTTGATTCAACACCCACCCCAATGAAACCTAAGTTGAAGTGTATGTTGGTATGCATAATAATTATGACTCAAAGATATTTATCTAATACATTCTAGGGGTTTTGTGAAGGCTGCTGTGAAACAAAGAATTTGAAGTAAACAATTATAAAATACAAAAATAAAAAAATCAGGGTATTTATTTTTTCTCCAAATTCCTGGTTTAATAAGGTCTTGTTTATTTTGAGAAAAAAAGGTCCCAAACATCAGGCTGTTCACAAAAATAACCCACAGTATCAACTTTAGAAAACAAATCTTAAGACTATTACACTAGTTATTTTTCTAGAGGATGCATTTAACATGCCAACTCTCATCCACAAAAATACATTGTTACATTTGTGTTGAACAACCCCACACAGCACTCTTATGTGGGGTATAACACACATACCTCTAACTCAAAGCTGCTCTCAGGTTCTACTCAACTAATGAGACTGCCTTTGTAGTTAGGGAAGCAACTACTGTATGAATGGAAAGAACTGTACTCCCTGTATTAACAAGAGATTATTTTGGAGACAGTTGATAAAAACCATACATCCTTTTTATTGTTAAGTCATAAAGAGGTATCAAAAGCAAAAATTACAGGGTAAGACTTAACGTAACTACTAGGAGGGTCAAAGGAAGTGAAAATGGGACTAGGCGCAGGGCAATATGAATTAATGAACATGGGAAGGACAAGGATGGGGAGAACAGTGAGCATGTGCTGAAGATACTAGGGGAGAGGATCTGGTGAAAATTTTGATCTTAGACAAGCGCCTAGGTAAAGAAATAATGGGACAAGATTTCTAAACCCGCTATGTGCTTAAGAGTCATCCTCGCCATTGGCGCTGTCTCTGTCATCCTCTCCTTCCTCAGCCTCTTTTTCATCATCCTTGATCAACTCCAGCTGTGAGAAACAGACACAAATAGGATGGAGTTAGAGGCACTCCATGTGTCCCTGATCCCCCCTCCACCACCTCTTTCTTTCCTTTCCCGTGGTTTTCACCTGGTCATCCCCCCGATCTTCATTATCATCATCATCCAGTAGGTCCCCCTCCTCAACAGAGTCATCTGCACCCCCCTCAGACTCCATCTTCACATTAGTCTCATCTTTCTTCAGGGAGCTGCTGCTCTGCTCCTCTTCTGACTTATCATTCTTCATCTCTACTGGGGATGAGAAGGACAAGTCTGTCTAGGGGCAAGTAATGTCCACAGGATGTAGACAATCCCCACTAACAGATCATAGAACTGCAGCACAAATCTAAATCCTCCCACAAAATGCCCTTCCCAATTCAAATTCCACAAGTTTCATATTCAATTGCTTTATACCCCACTATTTCAACATGTACTTGCAACTAGCTTAGGTAACTAACTCTACTTTACACCCAACAAGCAATAGGACCACTTACCTCCTTGTTTACTCTGTTCTTTTTCAATTTTTTCCAGGCTTTCCAGTAAAGAATCCACTTTTTGTTTTATCTGGGTTAACTCCTTCTTAATGGTCTGAAGGTCATCTCCTTTCACTTAATACAAACAAAAACCTAGATTAAAATCAAATGTTAACAGAAGCTACCAGATAACCAAACACACTCCCCTTCTAGACTATACAATAGTAGTCAACAAGAGATCCTTGGAGAGAAATGGAGCCTATACCAGATTGTTCCAGTAATGGGGTGGGGGCCTCACTGATCTTTTGATTATTAGATGAAAACTGAATCTAATGAATCTATTCCCTCAGCAGCTACATTATTACTTTTGCAACCCAGCTTAAAAAACAAAACAAAAAAACCCCTCAATTCTATTTTAAAGCATTTTCTAGTTTTAGCAACATTATTTTATACACTGAATGGGTGTTGCAACTCCTTAAAATCTAATGACTTTTTCAAATTACCAAGGCCTTAAGGACAAAGGCTACCTAGAGCTGGCCCCTTAATCACTATTTTCTCATCTTCCATTATTTGATTAAACAATTATTTGTACAAACATAAAAGTTTTCAATATTATTAACTGCATTGATCTCTGAATTTCAACATACAAGAAAAATCAGAACCAGAAAGCTGCAGTAATAATACTTACACTTTCCAGACTTAGAAGAAGATCCCCGCTGTCCACTCTTAGAATTGAAGCCACTTTTGCCCCTTCGTGAGGTGTTTCCTGATACACGCTGGCGTTTTGAGGGCACTACAGCCCGAGCAATAGGAGGAGGAGGAGGAACACGTGCTGGGTAACTGTACATCCTATTGGATAAAAGGAAAACAGAATTTCTTCACAATGACGTCAGGAAGACTCCAACAACTGTATCCTTATAAAACCTTACTTTTTACAATGAATAGCCTTTGCCTTCGGAGAAGGCAATGGCACCCCACTCCAGTACTCTTGCCTGGAAAATCCCATGGATGGGAGGAGCCTGGAAGGCTGCAGTCCATGGGGTCGCTAAGAGTCGGACATGACTGAGCGACTTCACTTCACTTTTCACTTTTATGCACTGGAGAAGGAAATGGCAACCCACTCCAGTGTTCTTGCCTGGAGAATCCCAGGGACGGTGAAGCCTGGTGGGCTGCCATCTATGGGATTGCACAGAGTCGGACACGACTGAAGCAACTTAGCAGCAGCAGCAGCCTTTGCCTTTGATGTTATTCCTTTCCTATATGTGCTACAGTATTATAAGGAAATAAAGTACTCACAAATGACTACAATTAACCAACTTTGCAAACAGTGCTATTATTAGCTAAATCCCTGGCATTTTCACCCACAGAAGCATACAAATAATTATCACTAGTTTATAGTATTAGGTTGAACCATATAAAACTTCCATGATTAACTGCTTTTGACCTATAGAAGAAACAGGCATTTCATACGTATTAGCTGGGTGTACATACCACTATCAATTCTAACATTTAGCCTAAGCTCTGCTCAAAGCTCCAACAGAGGATACTGTCTATCTTGTTCACCATTCACTACTTCCTAAACTCATTGCCCAGCACACATTTAGCTCTCAAAAATTACAGATTTTTCAACTGCTGCTTCCACTGAGTAAGTATTCCCGTGACTCTAAAGATACTAAAGATACACCCAAGTGATGGTATGGTACTGGTGCTTTCATTTGTAAAGAAAAATAAAAATAAAAACCTTCCCACAAGGACATCAGTTCCAGAGTCTTTTTATTCCATGTTGTTCTTTTTACAAAAGCCTGTAGGGCATAAATTAAGACGTACCAGTAGGAAAAAAACTAGTTAATTGTAGTTCTGAACCATTTTAGCTATTGACTCCAAGGCCGAGAACAATCCAACTGTTTCCCTGCCTAACTTCAAAGGGTTGAAATTTAAAAACCCTTATATAATGTGATACGTTTCCCTCTTATACGACTCATCAGTGGCTAATTTTCTCTGAATTTATAACAGTCTCCAATCCTGGCAGTGAGAACACTGATTCTGCAATCTCACAGACAATTAATTCTGTCTTCTGCTCAACCTTAACAATATAAAAATGTTTCTATTCTGTTTTAACAAGGTAAGTAGGTATGACAGGAACATTTTCCTAATTTAAGAGTATGTGTGTACTATCAAATAAGTGAGGGAATCAACCCTTGGTAAGTTATTAAAACACTCATGCCTTGTTTTACGTTCCAATAAGGAAGTTTGAATCCTAGGAAAATTTAAGATCCTATGATTCAGAAAGTAGGCTCATGCTTCTGCAGAGGTTTCTTCTCAGTAGAAGATTATTAACCAAACTGTTTGTCAGTTTTAATCCATTTATGGGAATTACCAAAAGAGCTATTTAGTAACTTTTTATTGTAACTACTTTCTTCCATTTTTACATAAAGCTGTTTGTCTTTTGGCCCCAAATTTTCCAAAGTATAATGATCCAGAAAGTATCAGTGTTCAGAAACTACTTCCCTTTGTGATACTCTGTAAAGAAGTGAGTTACCACACCTTTAGGCATGAAATAGCTCATGCCTGAGCCCTGTTGGATTTAGAGATCTAACCTACCTTCCAACCCACTCACTCACTCACTGGCATCAGTCTCCAAACCAATGAACTACCCATTCCAGATTCCCTACGCCCTAAGGCACTGTAATTTCTTTTTTGAACCATACTACTTCATCTTACCAGGGTATATATTGCTGTAACAAAAATGAAGACACACACCGTGTATTTTCGATTTATGCAATAGTATCATGAACACAAAGGAAGTCAAAAAATGATCAACTGGTTATGCTAAAGGGCTTTTACAGTCACAGAACTGCTGCTTAAGCAAAAATGGGCTCTCAAAAAACTCACGAACATTTCTCCAAGGAAGTTTTTAAGTAGACCATGCCTTATAAGATGCCAAAGCTCATCAATGTGAAAACATGAGAAAGAGAAAACAGGAAGAGAAAAACCACATCTACTGAGATAATCTTTTTGGTTATAGAATAGATAATAGAATGCTTCCTATAACAGCTTCAAGAACCAGGTATAAACTAAGTAACCACTTCCCCCACAAGAAAGTTATACAGTAAATCACAGGAGGTAATGAAAGAGCTGAATTCTCTAACTATAAAGCCCAAGCCATTAAAAAGTCTTCATGAAAGTTACATTGTTACTGGAGAACAAGCATTGAACACTAAGAATTGTGACTCCATTGAGTTCAGAACCTGAACACTAAGTGTTAGTATAAAATCTAGTCAAAATAAAAAGGCAACTAAAATATCATTTTAAATAAATCAAAACACTGCTGGACACACATTTAGCTAATAATCTAACAGATAAGACAAACAAAACAAAACCAAAACAAAACAAAACCCCTCTACCCTAATCTCCAAGGTAAAACATGAGCATTACAAGGCCTTTATTAAATGTACAGGCATTCAAAGGCAAGCTTCTTCAATGACTGAATGTAACACAGTGACCTCTGGCCTCAGAAAACCTGATTAGTAATACATCTTAACTACTATCAAAGTAGAAACAACTAGAATAAAGTATTGGCAAAAACCTATATTCTCCAGAATGTTTACTTAATGATCCCTAACTGTTTCTGGTCCTAAAAATTGGACAGATTTAGGAGAAGGCAATGGCACCCCACTCCAGTACTCTTGCCTGGAAAATCCCATGGATGGAGGAGCCTGGTAGGCTGCAGTCCACGGGGTTGCTAAGAGTTGGACTGAGCGACTTCACTTTCACTTTTCACTTTCATGCAATGGAGGAGGAAATGGCAACCCACTCCAGTGTTCTTGCCTGAAGAATCCCAGGGGTGGCGGAGCCTGGTGGGCAACCGTCTATGGGGTCACAGAGTCGGACACGACTGAAGTGACTTAGCAGCAGCAGGCAATCAATTAAGATTACCGCCTCCCTTACAATACTGACTTATCAAATTCAGTTTAAACACACGATCTCATTATAATTTCATTCAAGGGTTAGGAAATATTTTTTCTCCCACTACATTATTCTCCTAGCGGGCTGCCGTCTGTGGGGTCGCACAGAGTCAGACACGACTGAAGTGACTAGCAGCAGCAGGCAATCAATTAAGATTACCGCCTCCCTTACAATACTGACTTATCAAATTCAGTTTAAACACACGATCTCATTATAATTTCATTCAAGGGTTAGGAAATATTTTTTCTCCCACTACATTATTCTTGATCTGCAACAAAAAAATCTCAAGATGAAGTTTCTTTCTGATTATCTTTGATTTTCCTAGAAAAGGGTCAGATTTTATAGGCTACTGTATTTTCGGGCTTTTGGACGTCAGACACTCCCTCCAACTGTCTGCTAAAATTCTGTGAATGGTTCAATTTACAACAATCTACAACTTATACAACTTCAATTTTAAGTTTCCCAATACATCATCCACAGTAAACCTTCACAACACACCCCGTACGTAACACTATGCTGTACAGATTTTCTACAAAGAAAAGGAGTAGTTTTACATTTATCTATCCGGCCTTGCACGGATGAAGCAGTACCATGAGAAGAGTTATCAACTACTGATACTCGTGAATACCAGAATTTAAAGGAACTGTTCAAGAATCAAAATCTTGCAGACTTTCTTGGTGGTTAAGAACCTGCCTTCCAATGCAGTGCGTGTAGGCTCAATTTCCTGGTCAGGGAATTAAAAACCCACATGCTGCAACTACAGAGCCCACGTGCCACAAGGAAAGATTCCATGCACTGCAACTAAGACCTAACAGTTAAAAATAAATAAAATTATTAAAAAATCAAGGCCTTCAGTAATTGGCATCTTTGAACATTATACATTAGAAAACCTTATACATTAAAAACCATCTGAAAAACCTTATTTGAATGATTTAGGTAACTGTCTTCTGATCTTTTTTAAGAAAATTATCAAATTTTTCAATAGACTGGACTGACAGCACCATACTCTCAGACTTTATGTCTTAAAATTGCTTTTTAGTAATTAACACAATGAAATTATCTTAAACTTATTACTGAAGACTATTCTTTTAAACACATAATTTAGGAACCAAAAAAATTTTTAATTTACCATAATAAAATTTTAGTAGTATGTATTTTTTTTTAAATCTCCAAGTTTTATTTTATGAAATGAGTAGACTGTTGCCTTTAATTACCTAAGGGAAAAGTGCTAAAAATGACTATGAAGTATTTATTAGTCACTCAGGCATGTCCGACCCTTTGCAATACAGACTACATACAGCCTGCCAGGATTCTCTGTCCATGGCAAGAATACTGGAGTGGGTTGCCATTTCCTATTCCAGGAGATCTTCCCAAGCCAGGGATGAACACAAGGTCTCCCACATTCCTTATGGTCTAAGTTACTGGGGAAGCTCTCCCCTCACGCCTATGTAACATGTTTAGTTCAGGTTTACATTAAAATAAAGCTGATGTATCAATACTCACCCTCAAACCCCCCGTTTTCATAATGTGAAATTTACCCTGTTGACCTTTAAAATAAACCCACTAGTGAAATTCTTATAATTTGTGTTTTATTTCTAAATTAAGAAACAATTTCTAATTGTTATTTGTAGGCACTCCTTCACAAATGTTGCCTTAACTAGTCTGGGAAGTGGATATAACTATAAACATATTTTGATAACATAAGGCAGAGTATGAATTACTAATGTAAATTTACACAGTTGCATTTTATGGTCCTTAACTTTCTTTAAATTGCTCTTTTGGTCCATTAAGGATACAGCTTATCTGTTATGACAGTTAAAATTACTGTTTTTAATTACTGTTTAATTACTGTTTTTATAGCAAGTACTGCTCAACTAAATGATGAAGGGACTTAAAACAGGTCTGCTGTGCAGGGTTCATTCAATATATAAGGGCACCAAAACATCAAATTTTAACTAAGTTTTTTTCAGCTAAAGAAAAACAGGGAAAAAAAAAACACCCCAAAAAACAAAGGTTTATCAGTACCTCTGTAAGGTTTAGGAACCTTGCGCAAAGAACAGTGATCAAAGCTGGGGAACACCACAGGCACTGATACTTACAAAGAGCAGGAATCAACAAACTCTGTATTTGTAGAATGAAAGAAAGCAATCAATAACTACCTCTGTAATCTTCTTTTGAAAAGTATTGGTGATATTTGATTAAAATATGAAAAGCCACTGAAGCAACTATATTGAATTTTCTTCATGGATTCACTGGTAATCTATGTTAATCTAAAACTATGTTTCATGGGAGGGCAATTACCTGGGTGATAGAACATAGTTTGCTTTGAGTCCTTTGAAACAGGACTAGATCCAAAACACTATTAGGAAAAATAACTTTTAAACTATTTATAAAACTTTTCCATCCATGTGATGGATGGAAATCTTTTCAAGTCTGCTCAATTTTCAAAGAATTACACTATTACTCAATTGTCATGATGTACTCAATAAACACTCCCAAATATCACTTTGGATCTTTCCAAAAGATAATGTCTTAAACTGTCAGTGTGATCCAATTTTTATTTTTTTAAAAAGGTGAAAACTACTAAAGGAGATCAAACCAGTCAATCCTAAAGGAAATCAATCATGAATATTCAAAGGACCGACACCGAAGTTCCAATACTTTGGCCAGCTGACGTGAAGAGCCAACTTATTGGAAAAGACCCTGATGCTGAAAGACTGAGAGCGCGAGAAGAGGGCGAGAGAAGATGAGATGGTTGGACGGCATCATTGACTCAATGCGCCTGAGTATGAGCAAACTCTGGGAGATAGTGAAGGACAGGGAAGCCTAGCTTCAGTCCATGCGCTCACAGCAACTGAGTGAATGAACAACCTTTATGAAATATACTGTTTATAAACAGTAAGTTAGAAACACGTAAGACCTTTCATTATTAAATTCTCATGTTGTCAAGCCAGGTCAGAGTATACCTCTCACTTACAATAAAATTTCTTTAAAGGAGGTATCTGTGAAAACAGATTTGTGATCACCAGGGGACACAGTGAAGGAAGGAGTCGACTACAAGAAAGCTTCACGGCAAATTTTGGGGAGGTATGGAATTATATCTTGATTGCACTGGTAAATACATGGCTATGCAGGTAGAAACTGTACATCCAAGAGTAAAATGTAGGTTTTGTATGATATGTCTGCTTCCCTGGTGGCTCGGTGGTAAAGAATAAATATGCCTGCCAATACAGAGGACAATCCCTAGGTCAGGAAGATGCCCTAGAGAAAGAAATAGCAACCCACTTGAGTATTCTTGCCTAGGAAATCCCATGGACAGAGGAGCCAGGAAGGCTACAGGGAGTCGCGAGAGTTGGACACGACTTAATAATGACTAAACAACATGATGTCTCCACAATTTGTCTTTTGAATTGCCTTATAAAGTCTTGTGCCCCCTCCATTATGAAAACCTACCCTTGACCCCAATGAACTCCACATCTACTACTGGCCTATTACATCTTTCAAAGTGGATGTCTAATAAGGAGCTTATATTAAAATATCCACAACTCAACTGTTATATTCTCCTCAAACCTTTGTTCCTCTATGTTCTTTCCCCATCACTGTTCCTATAAATTCCTAGCCAAAACTTTGGTGACATCAGTGACTTCTCTCAGCCCTCACAAAAATCTGCAAGAAATACATGTCTGCATTAACTTCAAATACAACTACTATTCGGCATTCCCACTGTCACCTCCTGGTCCTTCCCCAAATGACTGTCTGCATTCCATCAGCCCCTTTCAGAATAATCTAGTTAAAATAATAATAAAAAAGATCCTTTCTGTTCAACTAGCTCCAATAGCCATATCCCCATTCAGAGTAAAAACTAAAGATACACAGTATCTTAACATGCTCTGTATGTGTTCAACCTGTCCATCTTCTCTGAGGCCATCTATTTTCCACTAGTACCTATGATACCCACAATATTTCACAGTAAGATCTTACCAAATATTTATTGAGAAAATAAATTTTCCTAAACTGGCCTATAGGAAAGAATTTATCACAGGTCACATTATCAACAACAAATAACATTTAACTGGAAAGCCAGTAGGATTCAGCTCCCCTTTTTCTAGTTTTATAAAAACTACTGGGAGTTTTCCCCTAAGAAAATTAGTTTACTATTGAAAAAAGTTCAATAATAATTTAACCACAAAACTGAATCCTTTCTCAAACTATTGATAACAATATAAAAATAAGATCTTATGCCTATTATGTATATGATTTAAGACTATTATGCCATGTTTCCTGTAAGGACATCACAATTTTCCATTGATGAGCTCCTGCTAGTATTCATTTTGTACTCTATCAATCTGTTCCTCTTGCTAAACTATTCTATCTCATAGTAATAAGATACTTATCCTTGTAAAATAAAAGTCCTGGAAAAGAAGTTTATCTACCTAAACAAGTCAAATTCTATTTGGTGGATTTCATTTCTTGTTCCTCTGATTATAGTTTAAGAAGGTATCAAAGTATGTGTTAGATGCTCAGTAGTGTCCAACTCTTTGTGACCCCATGGACTGTAGCCTGCCAGGCTACTACTTCCATGGGATTTACAGGCAAGGATACTGGAGTGGGTTGCAATTTCTTTCTCCAGGGGATCTTTCTGACCCAGGGACTGAACCCAGATCTCCTGCACTGTAGGCAGACTCTCCACATCTGAGCCACCAGATAAAGTCCTTGCATCGAAGTATAATCTTATCCTATTTATCAAAAGGATATCTCTTCCTCCGCGCCCCTCCCTAAAAAAAACATTCGTTTCCTGGATATTCTTTCAACATTGTCAGCTTGTCCTAAAACTAGTTTGGGTTCCCTATCTTCTGAAGAGCAGTCCTTGGTCCTTTACTTTCTTATATTTAGGACTAAGTTTCTAGCACTCTAAGATCTGTACTATCAAATCAAGTAATAACTAGCCACATGTGGCTATTCAAAACAAATTTAAAATTCAGTTTTGCAGTTAACATTAGCCACATTTTCCATATGTGGCTGTCTATGACACCAATAGTGCAAATACAGAATACTGACCTCATCACACAGTTCTACCAGACAGCATTGTTCTAGTTGATTCCTTCCAGACATCTACTTACTTTCTATATATAATTTCCAGAGTCTAGAATTCTATGATATTTAAAAGAAAAAAAAAACTAAGAGTAATAAACTTCAAAAATGATAGTATCAGTTACTGTATCCAGAGTCTTATACCAAAAATATATGAAAAAGCTTTTCCCAATATAAAATTGGCCACAGAATCTGGCTGAATACATTTCTTCAAAGAGAAGCAACCAATTAGCACATGAAAAGTCAACATCAGCTTTTAAGAAAATACAAGTAAGAACCACAAAAAGATAATCCTCACAATAGCTTAAATAAAGACACAACAAAACAGATATTGGCAAGGACACGGAGAAATTAAAAACCGCATACATGGCTCAATTCAGTTCAGTTGCTCAGTCGTATCTGACTCTTTGTGACACCATTGACTGCAGCACTCCAGGCCTCCCTGTCCATCACCAGCTCCTGGAATTTACTCAAACTCATGTCCATTGAGTTGGTAATGCCATCCAACCATCTCATCCTGTCATCCCCTTCTCCTCGTGCCTTCAATCTTTCCCAGCACCATGGTCTTTTCCAGTGAGTCAGTTCTTTGCATCACGTGGCCAAAGTATTGGAATTCCCGCTTCAACATCAGTCCTTCCAATGAATATTCAGGACTGATTTCCTTTAAGATGGACTGGTTGGATCTCCTTGCAGTCCAAGGAACTCTCAAGTGTTCTCCAACACCATAGTTCAAAAGCATCAATTCTTTGGCACTCAGCTTGCTTTATAGTCCAACTCTCACATCTATACACGACTAATGGAAAAACCACAGCCTTGACTAGACGCACCTTTGTTGGCAAAGAAATACATGCTATACACGGCTAATGGGAAAGTAAGATGGTACAGCTGCTTTGTAAGACAGTATGGCAGTTTCCCCCAAAGTTAAAGAACTATCCTAAGTCTCAGCAATTCCACTCCTAGGTACATACTCAAGAGAAATGAAAACATATGCCCAGACAAAGATGTGTATACCAGTACTCAGAGCCACCTTATTCAAAATATGGAAAACATTTCAAAAATCTACCAACTGATGAATGGATAAACATACTGCAGTAGTAATAAAAGGAATGAAGTACTAATACAGAGTGTAACACGGGTTAACTGTTGGAAAAAAACACGAAAGAAACGGGTCACAAAAGACATACCTCATGATTCACTGACATGAAATGTCCAAAATAAGCAAAGCTACAGATAGAAAGGCAGCCTTCCTGGTGGCTCAGTAGTAAAGAATCCACCTGCCAATGCAGGAGATGAGAATCCCTTGGTCAGGAAGATCCCCTGGAGAAAGAAATGGCAACCCACTCCAATATTCTTGCCTGGGAAATCCCATGGACAGAGGAGCCTGGTGGGTATAGTCCATGGGGTTGTACAAGAGTCACGATTTAGTAACTAAAAGGACAATATAGAAAGTGGTTGCCAGGGCTGGGGATAGAATAGGGCAAGACTGCTAGTAAGTTGTTTATTTTTAGAGTGATAACATGTTCTAAAGTTGTATCACGGTCGTAGTCACACTCTGAATATATATATTGAAATGCATACTTTAAAATGAACTACATCTCAACAAAGCTAGGTGTTTTTTTTTTTTTTAATTAACATCAAGGAGCTTGACAAAGCGTATCTGAATGCAGAGTCCTACAACAGCAGAGGTCACCTATGGGTTAGGTAATAACG
Organism: Madoqua kirkii; assembly: GCA_006408675.1. Lineage (NCBI taxonomy): Eukaryota > Metazoa > Chordata > Mammalia > Artiodactyla > Bovidae > Madoqua > Madoqua kirkii. The sequence goes on from SJYC01009299.1 coordinate 23,820, forward strand.
TACCCAGAACACCACTTAATTCAGAGCCACAAAACAGATTCTCTGATATGGATGCAAAAGCTTCCCCTTCAAATAAACATCTCCCACTTTCTCAACAGAATCCAGGACACAAATTCAAGTTTAATAGTATCATACTTATGCTCAAAGAGTAATCATACAAATCTACGCATTAATCTAAAATCTGAGAACTACATGTTTAGTTTCCCATAAGAAACAAACAGAAGGGCTATTAGCAAATGAAAATTCTCACCCTTTGCCTAAAATGAAGATCTTAACTGTCAACTAAAGAAACATTTCTCAGCTTTCCCAAGTAGCCAAGAACTCTCTGGTTCTCTGAATCACATGCCTTTCCAGGCAGATGATCTCACTCAATTCTCCCAACCTGAATATTTTGCGTACTCTTCTTTTGTACACACACACAAAAACCTCTCTCTCAGATCCAGTGTTGCTCAGGAATATCAGAAAACTGAAAGAAAAGGAGGGAGCCAAGAAGACAGCTCCTCTAACACCAATAAGAGCGTTGGCAACTGAAATCCATATACTTTATTTTTTGACTAATTCAAAACCTAAAATATTATTTGCCTAGAACAAAATAAGGGCTCAGATATTAGTTTAACAATTATGATGGTTGTTATCATCTTTCATTTGTCTTGCATTTTCAGCAATTCCCCTACTTCAATTTTTCTCCACCTTCCGTAAGCATATCTTATTGGAAAAGATCTGTAGGATAAGTATCAACAGAATTGCTTATTTCCCCAAATTCTAAGAACTCAAACCTTTCACAGACCTGTCACTTAGCAAAAGATTACGCCTTTAATGGCATAATTCTAGTCACAAAAATAAAAATCTCATCTCGACTTATTATTTTAGCCATCTTGACTTATTATTTTAGCCCCAGAAAGCACCTTCTCTGATAACTATGACCCTAATCATGCCAGGATTAGTCTACCTCAGAAATTTCTCCACATTCCAACATTTACAATGGTAAATGTCTTTCCCCCTCCAGTTTCTCTTTTTTAGTCATGGGGCTGTTAATAAGGCATCACTGCTAATAGGACACAACTACTTAATGTGTTCTTTCCAATCACAGCTGGCTGCTTCCCCAAATATGCTAGGCATATTCATAACCCTATATCCTCACCCTGTCTAAAAACCTCCTGCTTAATATCAAAGACAGGTACAAATATTGCCCTTTGTAAAACAATCCGGAGCTCTTTAAATTTTAACAGGGGAGCTCACACTTCCCCCAAGGGCACACAATTCATCTTTCTATGGGACAACCTTGTATAAAGCAGAACACATAGCAGCCAATTAATTTCACAGCACTTTCTTCATAGTGCTCATCATTAATGTGCCACATTTGATCTGCTTGTAGACTTACTTCCCTCCTCCTTTCATGGTATACTAGCAATACTTAATGTACTTCTATGTGCTGTCAGAGCACTCTGAAAAATCTCTAGTGGAACAACTTCACAGTTCAGTCCCTTATGCACTGTTGACATTGGTATCCACATAACATATGCAACTTCTGACAAGTTATTTATTATAAAGTCCTCAAAGACCACTGAACTAAAATCGGGGTCCTTTTGAACCTGCTTAACAGGTGTTGGCCAAGTCTCAGCTATCATACCATAGCCTATTATCAAATCTAAGTAAGCATGTGATTTTTCTTGTGTTCCAAAGTCTTTACAGAAGAATGACTGAGAAAGAACTACTCCACTGTCATAACTGAGTGCTATTTCTTTTATTTAAATTGACACAATTTACATACCAAACCAATATAAACCCTTTGAGTATGTACAACTTAGTGATTTTTAGTATTCTCACAAACTTATGCATCATTACAACTCTGTAATTCCAGAATATTTTCCTGGGTGATTTTAAGGGAAAGAAAAAGCTTTAATGCCTATTTCCAACAATGTACCAATTATTTTTATTATAGCACTTCCGGCAAAACAGCACAACCTGCTTTCTAATCGCCATTAATATCAAAAGTGAATGACTAAATATCTCCATGGAAAGAGAAACTGAGATAAATTCATTTAAGCATTTCAAAGAAAAATCATTCAAAGGAACTGCTTCACACAAGAAGTCCTCCAACAGCAACTACTCCAGCAACAATTTCGCTAGAAGCAACAAGACTCAACAGGATATAAGTGGAAATGGATCTCTGTCAGCTTACAGGCTTAAGACCTTCAACATCAAGGTAACTGATGCGGAGATCCTCCTCCACCATTAAGGCTTCCCCAATGGCTCAGGGGGTAAAGAATCTGCCTGCAATGTAGGAGATGCAGGAGACGAGAGATGGGAAGATCCCCTGGAGGAAGAAATGGCAACCCACTCCAGTATTCTTTGCATGGGAAATCCCACGGACAGAGGAGCCTGGCAGGCTAGTCTATGGGGCGAAAAGTGTCAGACTGAGCATGCCCACCAGCATGCCTACCAAGAGATGAGTAGTCACTCTTAAATCAGAAAGCTACTTTGGGGCTTGTCTTCCCACCAGAAAAAATGTTAACAAATCTTTGAGTAATTATAAACTATGTATGACAATTTATAGCCCATTTGAAAGAGCTGACAGTGCATCTGAGTAACACTAAGTATCTAAAATGGTAGTTTCACACATGTTGGTAATTTATGTTAAATTCACTTAAGAACTTCCAACACATACCGGAAATGGCCTTAAGAACAAATAAAATGACAGGCCTATATACATAATTTATGAAAAAGTAATTTGCATTAAGACTACAGAATCCAATCCTCTGTTGCTTCCTCAGAGATAGCATATATTAATACATAAGTGACTCAAATTTTAATGTTTGATCATCCTCCAAGTATTTACAATCTTTGGAACTTGTCCATCAAAACCCATGAAAACCCAAGCAAAAATAAAAATCACTCTAATTCTCCTAACAAAACATCATTAATCACCTACTCCCTGATATTGAAAATGTATCTCCTTAAGAAACACCTAATGCTTACATTCCTAAAGTTTCTGCCAAAAGTCAGGCTAATGATGATTAAATTGCGTAATACAATGAAATACTCTGGTCTCCTCTCCAGGAAGGAGGGGGCGGGGCATTAGCCATAATGTAACAATAGGAAATAGAAATGCCAAATGTATGTCTTAAAATATTCATGTGAATTTCACGTTCTTAACGGTGTGACTAAGCAGACTGATTTAACTCCCATTTATATAATAGGACACAGAGCTTTCAGCACATCTCAGAGCCAATTTTCCATCTTCTTTTAGTAAAGAATCTAAAAGTTAATTTATGATGTTACCAAGGCTAATATCTTAACCTTGTGAATAAAGTATCTTTAGGATGACTTCTGAGATAACTGATACTACCATTTTCCTACGTTTTTCCATTCTTAAATAAACATGCTTGTTTTCCCTATAAGACCTCACTATATATTTGAATGAGCCCTTTATTAAGGCATCAGAAACCTTTTTTTATTGGCCAAGTGTAGATGGAAGGTCAAAAAACATTACTTTTCACTGTCACTCTATAATATCAAGCAATACAGGTAACAACTAAAGGTATTCTCTTGCTCTTGAAAAACTAGTGAGGCCAACAGTGGTGTTGTTACCAATTTTTAAGACCAAATAGCAATGGTAACATCTATGAAGGTATTTCTGCAAACATCTCAGTGTTTTCATTATTCCTTGCTGTCTCTTTTACTCAATTTCAAAATTTATCATTTAAAACAACTTTTCCCAAACTTATTAGAATGAGACGCTGTATCTATATCAACTTTCTCATGATTTTTCAAATACAAATGCTATTCTGGAGGCCTAAGAAACCATTATTCCAACCTCTCTGCCTTTTAGAACTGTACCATCACTTCCAATCTACACTACAAATCTTAACACTTAACATGAATGCCTAAATCAATTTGCATTGTAAATTCATTACTTATGCTTATTGTACCCTAGTCTCCTTAAAGGAGACTACTGAAATTTTAAGGAATCATTTTTTAAAATTTTGCTGTAATCTTCTATAATGCAAATCTAAGCAGCTAATATGCAAAAAAAAAAAAAAAAATAGAGAAATGAGACTGCTAATTAAATTCCCTTTATCATTGGGCAAGTCAGCCCTTATATTTACGTGGCACAAATCAGAACAAAAAACTGTCAAGAAAAAGTGTTAGTCCAGAAAATATTGGACATGTCTCCATATGCCCTGTCAATATATATATAAACTGAGTCTATAAAATCAACAACAACAACAAAAAATCACCCTTATCTAGTCTAACTCTAATGACTTGCAGGTTATTTTTCTATTGGGCTTTCTGGTGGCTCAAGATGGTAAAGAATCTGCCTACAATGCAAAAGACCTGAGTTAGATCCCTGGATCAGGAAGATCCCCTGGAGAAGGGAATGGCAACCCATTCCAGTCAGTATTCTTGACTGGAGAATTCCATGGACAGAGGAGCCTGGATGGCTACAGTCCATGGGGCTGCAAAGAGTCAATATGACTGAGCAGCACACACACTTGTTTTCATTATGTTCTGACAGAAAAGAGGGGGCTTTATTTGAAAACATGTCTGTTATTCATTACTATAAAATAGAACATTACCACAAAATAGAAAAATAAATGGTCCTCACCAGACAGCCTCTAATTGGAAGAGAAAACATCTTAAACATACCTGTCGTAATAATCCCGTTGAAAGTCATAGTCCAAGTCAAAAGATGAGCTGAAAAACAAATACCAAAGAGGATTAATTTGGACCTGTTGACAACAGCAGTGGGGAAAAAAAAAACCCACCCTAAACCAACCCAACAAACAGATCAACAGATTAACACGGACTAATGTCCAATCATTAAGCAACAGATCACTAAATTCCAACCATTTTAGGCCACTGGACATACAGTGGCCAAACTACAAATTTAGCCATAAGATTGCTAAAATGCCAACACACAAGAGCTAAAGAATATGGAAAAACACAATAGTAAATTAAACATTTTTATGTCATCCTCTTTCCCTTTCTTATTCCCTCCCCAGCTTCTCAGAAGCTAAGTAACTCCTTTTGAAGGAATTTAATTTATACTAGTAGGGCTTCCCTGGTGGCTCAAATGGTAAGCAATCTGCCGGCAATGCAGGAGACCCGGGTTTGATCCCTGGGTCAGGAAGATTCCCTGGAGAAGGCAATGGCAACACACTCCAGTATTCTTGGCTGGGAAATCCCACGGACAGAGGAGCCCGACAGGCTACAGCCCACGGAGTATTCAGAGAGTCAGACAGGACTGAACAACTAACACTTTAAATAACAAACTACTCTTTCTTTAATAGTAAAAAATCTCAGGAATTCCAACAACTCTCTGGGAAATAGGGTAAAATGAAGTCTATTAACACAAAATTAACAAAGCAGTCGTTTCACATACATAAAACATACTACAGTTAACCCTCCCCACATCCAGAAAACAGATAGAGAAGATGCCCACTGATGGACACAATGCAGTTATAAATAATAAAGTTCCGGACCTGAGTAGAGGGGACGGAGAAGGGTGTTCTGGTACTGACCCGTACATCTCCGCTGCAGATCGTTTCACACCTGCTTTTCCTCGGTTCACTTTTGGCTCTGCAGCCAGATTAATATCTGAAGGGGGACAAAAAGCTTTAATGACAACTCTGTTGGGAGGGAGGTGTCTGAAACTGCACCTTTCTAGAGTGTACATGGCCATATAATTAACAAAAGTCAAATGATGTATCTCATCTTTCCTTGTTATATAAAATTGGCTCAAGATTTTTTTTACAAGGTTAGGACTTGTCCTCTGTTTCTTTGTCCTCTGTTCTCTACCAACAAAACAGAAATGCAAAACATACGAAGTCTGTCTTTAGTACATTTTACCCTCAATTTGAATACCTCAATGAGAAACTGGGGAGTTTTATTCTCCTTACAAATAGGATAAACTGAAAAGTTGCATAAAAAAATAAACACTGTACAGTGAACTGCTTATAAGTAAACAATCTTTATGTGCATGCAAACACTCCAAGAAAAGGGAAAGAATTAAAAGAAAACAAATCTAGTTTCCATATATAACATAATTTTTAAAACACCTATGCCAAAGTGCCCAGTTGCTCACCATGCCACCCACTACCTATCAAAGAATTCATGTTCCTTTTAACAGATGAGATGATTTATCAAAAAACAATTAAATAAAAGCTAGCCAGCTCTCCAAAACTCAGTTTATCAAGTGACCACTGGAAAAAGACTTTTAAGTACATTGTCTTATCTGCTAAACACCATTACATTTATGAAGAATCTTCAGAGCTCATAGTTCACTAAAAACTCATTTCTAATTTTTAGTAATTAATGTTTATAACAACCCTGCTTTTACAGTTTTGAGTTTGGAATCATAAGATTTTATAAAACTAAAGGTAGACTTTTTTAAAGCAGTTTAAAAAATACAGTAACAAGATTAACTACACTATGTATCCAACTGATTTTACAACTTCATAGAATTATTTCATGATATTCTAAACTATAGTACAGTTGACACTTGAACAACATGGGGGTTGGGGCCCTGACCCTCTATACAGTGGAAAATATGCATTAAATCAGTTGTCCTCCATTAGCTGTGGTTTTACACTGGGATTCTACCAATGCTCTTATAGTAATGTAGTACATATTTAAAAAAAAAATCCATGTAGATGTGAATTCATGCAGTTCAAACATGTATTATTCCATCAAGGGAAAACTGTATTAAGTCAATATCCAAAATCGAATAATTTTAATAAAAACAGAGATATGATTGCTTGAGGCTGTGGTACAATGCAAACATAAAAATTGACATTTTGTTTTCTTAAAAACCTAAGTGTCCCCTATTCTGCTCAATGAAACTAACAAGATGCAATTAAAATTCAATAAACACTCCTGGTATACAGGGAGTGGGTTTCCAAATAATTCCCATTAAAAGGAGCCAACGCTCTTATAAGATACATAGATGACCCAGAATATCCTGTGGTGCAGTAAGCAAGGGAAATGTATTATCACAAGAGTAAGGTCTCAAGAACACAGGAACCAACTTAAAGGTAATCTATCCACTGGTCAAAGATGAGCTATCTCAAGTTTCAAACAACAATTTGCAAAGGACTGAAACAAATGTAATGAGATCTCAAGTTTAGAATATAAATTTTCTGAATAGAGCTCAGACCTCATTTCTCAAAAATTTAAACATGCTAGATCAGAGGCGAACCCTACTGGGGAACTAATGTAAGACAACCTTTTATTAACCTCAAGTTATCTAAGTAACTAATCCTCTCAAGTTATCTAAATTCTCTTGACAACCACATAGTAATAGTACCTTCAGTAACAGATAATAAACCGAGGTAGCATGTGCACGCACACAATTATTTTAACAAAGAGCCATACAGGCTGCCCAACATATAGCTGTAAGGCCCTAACATACATCTGACTCTAGAGCACATGACTAAGCCCTGTTGTCTTCACCCAGTCGACTGTGTTCAAAATGACAGACATTTCAGACAGCAAAAGTATCTTATGAAATATTGTTCCTCTCTCTCCTACGTTACTCAAGACTGCCAACTAAGACTTATCCAGTCTTTACTACACCAAATGGTAAAATTTTATAGGCCTAAAATTCTCTTTAGACCTATAAACCTAACTTTTATTTTTTATTAGGCTGATGTTAAGACATAACACCTGACTAACAGCTTTATGGAGAGGGAGAGAAAGAAAACATGAACAGAAGAACTCCCAGATCTGAATTATATAATCAATGAAAAAATTAATTCAACCCAGATCTTACCTAAAACCTGGCCAGCAATCATTCTGCCATCCTCTCCTGCCACAGCAGCCCGGGCATTCCTCTCATTAACATACTGAACGAAGGCAAAGCCCTTATGAACAGAGCAACCCACGATTTTGCCGTATTTTGAGAAGATTGCCTCCACATCAGATTTCTTGACCACAAGGGTATTGAGATTCCCAATGAATACACGAGAGTTCATGGAGCGAGGATCCGTCTTGTTGGTAACATTGCTGGCCATTGTCTTTGATGATACGGTGCCTCACAAGCTGAAAAACTGAGAGGGGAAAAAAATGTATTCAGGTGAAAAGATGCTAAAAACAAAATAATCCTTGATAAAAACCTGTTCTATTCTTATTTTGAACCATTCTACCTACAGTTATCAGTCAACTTAAACAAAATGGATCTCACAGCATCAAGTTTATTAGTACTCAGAGACTTGAGCCCATGAACATATATCCTCATAGAAATTCTACCTCCTCTTCTGTAATATACTCCTGCTAGACTCACTTCAAGGGGGGAAATTCCTCTTCACATCATACACACGATCCTCTTGGAAATTATTAATCCCAAGTGACTTCACTATTTAAAACTCCTCAAGCAAATCAGAACCCTCTAATCTCTCTACCATAAATCTGTGTTTTTTTTTCATTGTTCCAGTCATGCTAATCTAACCATCCCTTGAATCTATCAATAACTCCACCTTTTGCATGTTGCTTTGAGTCTCACTCATTACCGCATAAAGAACTCCAGTTTCTGCCCACAAACTATTCTTTAGCTAGATGAATGTGGACAAGTGACACTCTGCCCTTCAAGTTTAATTAACTTTATTATACGAAGGCAATAAATAGAACCAACTCATTCACTCTGGAAATAATCTATTTCCAGGTACTTTGATTGATTTATAGCATCCAATAGATACTTAAATATCAATACCATTTTTACAGAATGTTAATGATTCTTTATGTGAAAACAGTACAAAATATAGCTAGGACATTTAATAATGCTGGATGGTGATGATGATAAAACTAGAAGGTAGAACACTGCCTTAATCAAAAAAGAACCAGAAGCAGTAAGAAAGAAAACACAACTTTGCTCAGACCATTTCAAAACAAAAATTATCTTTATATATGTTACAGAGGCATAGTCTGTAACTATGTGGAGATTCATGAAGTCATTTTAAGTCTTTTAAAGCACAAGATGTTTTGATATTCATTAGCTTTTCTATCAGCGGAAAATCCCATGGATGGAGGAGCCTGGTAGGCTGCAGTCCATGGGGTCGCTAAGAGTCGGACACGACTGAAGCGACTTAGCAGCAGCAGCAGTATTTCTTAACTTTCCAATCCTCAAGAAGATAATGACAAACTAGTTCTTGTAGATTACGTAAAGGTCTTATATACATGTAAAAAAAAAAAAAAAGATGGTATAACATTTATACATGACCACTACCATCCTGACCCTTCAAATACCTTGTCTTTTCATCACATACTGAGTCTAAAACTTTAAAGCTCCTATCCTTCTGAAATTCAGCCTGCCTTTATTCAAGTTTCTAAATTGTACCTTTACAATTTTTTTGACACTGAGCAGTAAAAATTAACCTAACAGTGGCTACTCAGAACCACTAACAGCCTTTCTACTTAAGCAGGAGCACCAAAAAGCCTTAGAACGCCAAGAGGAATCAAAACAGAAACCTACTAAGAGGCCTAACTGGTTTCAAATAATAATACTTCTGCATAGCTCTTAAAGTTTGTTATTATTTTAAGTGGAGACGTAAGCCAGTTTTCAGCAAATTTTTTCACAAACTATATATATAGTTTATATTATATAGTTTATATATATACACACACAAGTGATAAATACAGGTAAAAGCTCCCTGAGTTTCTTCTTTAGTATTTATTTATTTGTGGTAGGCAGGATCTTCAATCTCTGCCCCAGCATATAGGATCTCTAGTTGTGGTTTGCAAAATCTTAGTTGCAGCATGTGGGATACAGTTCCCCAGTCAGGGAACAAACTCGAGCCCCTGTACTGGAAGGCAGATTCTCAACTGCAGGACCACCAAGTAAGTCCCTCCCCTTGAGTTTAATAAGAAATTAACTGTGGGTAAAACAAAAACCCATGAACAGCATACAGAATACAACTTTGTGTCAATGCATCCCAAACAAAACTTTACAATGCACACTGGTAAGGGCTAACATGCATGTTATATATCACTGTGGGAGAAGCAAAAGCAGCTACTAGGAGCCCAGAAGAGTGAAAAAAACTGAAGAACATCAAAATATCCAGGCAGTATGTACTGGAAAGGAAAAGAACAAATGTTAGGAAAAGCAGTTTCAACAGGGAGGGTCTTGCCTGAGTCAATAGTGTGTGAGTACAAGGTACTGCAGTAAAGCTGTCCATAGGGGCTAAAGCAGCTCAAGTCTCTACAGATCTCAATATTCAGAAGCCCCATATGCATTCCTTTCTCAATCTCTTTCCTCCTCCTCCTAAAACTACTAACTTCACAGTAAAATCACTTTGTTCCTTTTAAAATAACTCTACTACTAATGTGTACCCCCAGATAGTAATAGTCCTACTCGATGATACAAATTTGATGTCTTTTAATGCTCTTTTTAGATAAGTTCCCCTTTATCTGTTAAATAATCTTGAGCATTTGTCCTGCATTTTTTCAGAATTTCATACCCTTAGCATAATTCCACACATTTCGTATTTTCAGAAATTGGAAGCTGTGACCAGAGGCTTGATCAGACTCACGTGTGACTCTTCTGCAAGGTTATATTCAAGTAGTATTATCTTTCTGTAATGTTATTCATGCTAAAATTCTACCAGATCTCTCTAGGGATTATGGAAACTCAAGCTTATCCTTAGAAAGAGCTTGAAAGTAGTTTTATCAGTTCCTGCAACTTATTAACAGTTTGCCTGTGTCCTTTGTATCTGTCAGTTTCACTGGGTATAAAATCACTGAATCACATTTTCTTCCCTTAAATATACTCCATTTACTTCTGTACTGCCACAGAATCATTCCAAACTATAAACCTTGCTGGCAAAGTTTTATTTTCTCAACCTGAGTAGACGCTACAGCGTTTTTGCTTTATAATAATTCATTAAGCTGGGTTTTTTTGTTTTAAAGACAAATAGAAATGAAATAGATCTAAATGAGTGTATCTGAGAGTGCCTCATGGGTCAGATGGAGAAGGAAATGGCAACCCATGCCAGTACCCCTGCCTGGAAAATCCGATGGACAGAGAAGCCTGGTAGGCTACAGTCTATGGGGTCACAGAGTCACACATGACTGAGCGACTTCACTTCACTTCACATGGGTCATAGAAGTTTACATTTTGGAGTCACCCTTATAGGACAAGTCAATTTCTCCTCATCTTTTTAAAGATGGTAAGTAAATAAAAGCACATAGAATAAAAAACACATCATAATCAGTTTCTTTCCTAAAATTAGTTTCAAAGAGTAAAACTAAAGAGGAAAATATTTCTGAAATGACAGACTCTTTGGTTACTCTGTGAACTGTTTAAACTCAGTAGCAGACATCACGTGGTTTCCAGAAAAGCAGAATCCCATCACAGTATAAACGGAAAAAGACTGAGTATTTCCCTAGAAGTTACAGGGTGGTAGAATTCAAACCTCTACTTAATGGATGCATACACATGTGTGTGCTTGCTATCTTTTCACCCCAGGTTATTTTCACAATTTTTTATCATCAAAGAATTACTAAGATTGGCGAGTAAAAGTCAAAACCAAGAATGCGGAGTTACCTGATTACACCAAAGGATGTTTGTGTCCATTTGATTATGTTTTATGCTGAAGCAATAAAAGCAATGAGTGGCTCTATGAAGGATAAGAACTGCTCAAGATTCATGGATACAGAAATGTTTCTATCACCAATGCTACCACATCAGTCATATCCTAAACCAAAACTCATGAAATCTATATCATGTAGATTTGGAATGGAGTTGGAATACAAGCTACCCTGTCAATTTTATTTTCAACTGTTCATCTTAAAGTTTGAGTTATGGTGTGCAACTCTCATATGCCTAATATGCTATTTCCTTTCTCTGAAGCAGCTTAAAGACAGTGTCACTAGATGGCAGCAATGAGTTGACAAATTTTTTAAATGATAGCCATCTTGAATCCAAAAACTTCCTATCTCACACTGTCTTTCACAACTTATCAAGAGTTTCTATGTATCTCTTAGATACTATCAATTTCTCTGCCTACTTAAGAGCAACATCACCTGATCTAAACTGCTTTCCTTTAACACACTTAAGCTCCTATTTCGCCCCGTAAGTTCCTTTCACACTACTTTACTGTTATTCTTCCCTACCCCCATCATATTCTCTCTTCCTGTCTTCACTGCATTCATCAACTATTTCCCTCTGGCCTCCTTCAGCAGGCAACAATAAACTGCCCATGTCTGCAAAAAGTTGGCCAAGGTATAGCTGGCCCTCCCTATCTGCAGATTCTGCATCTGTAGATCTAAACAATCATGGATTAAAAAATATTATGAGGGGAAATTTACTATATAAAGTTCCAAAACCCCAAACTTGAATTTGCTGCACATCATTTATACAACATTTACATTACATTTACTTTTAAAACTCAGGTATGTTTTATTTTCAGAACATTTTCAACAGTAGAATATATGAACTAGCACAGAGCAGGTACTGCTTTGTTTATGCAAGCAGCCAGTCAGCCACTGTCTTTAAATGAATTAACTGCAATGTACAATACCTCACTAAGCACTGTATTTGGTGCTTCTTACACATACTGATTTTCCTTTTTTTTGGAATATAGTTGCTTTACACTGCTGTGTAGCAAAGTGAATCATCCATAACGTGTACAAAGAGCCCCTTTTCTGGATTTCCTTCCCATTTAGGTCACCACAGAGCACCAAGTAGGGTTTCCTGTGGCTCACAGTAAGTTCTCATTAGTTATCTATTTTATACATAGTAGTGTATATATGTTAATTCCAATCTACCAGTTCACCTTCCCTTCCCCCATAGTATCCATGTTTGTTCTCTATGTCTGTGTCTCTACTTTCTCTTTGAAGGTAAGATCATTTATACTATTCTTCTAGATTCCACATATATGCATTAACATACAAATTTTTTTACATTGTATTTTCTTTACAACTATTTATACTATATTAAGGTATTATTAACATAAGTAATTATTATATTTGGTAGTATAATCTAGAAACAATTTAAAGTATATGAGAGGATGTGTATAGATCATATGCAAATACAGATGGTGTATATAAAATACACCATTTTATACAAGGGACTTGAGCATCCCAGAATCTGGTTATCTGCCAGGGTCCTACAATCAATCTTCCTAGGATACCAAGCAACTGTAATTTGATATTCCCAAAGCTAATTATTTATCAAAACAGACATAGTTCCAAGGTAAAGACTATCATATAAAGACTATTAACATGAAAAAATAGCACATGGTGGTATTTTCAGGCCACAAGAATACCAAATTGACCATTTTAAGATAAACTATATAGAACTGAATCACTTCATTGTACACCTGAAACTAATACAACACCGTCAATCAACTATACTTCCAGAACCAATTATAAAAATATTAACACTGAAAAACAAAAACAGATTAAAAGTAAAAATGGTACCCTACAGCCATCTACAAAAATGTTGGGGACCAATCTCACTCTATACGCTAGAAGCATCATAATTGTCAAAACAGTAAGACAAAATGCCCCCCCAAAAGTTATGAGCAACAAAAAAGGGGAATAAAATAATAAATCATTAACATGAAGTGTTTTAAGAAAAGTATATTGAAAAAGACTCAGACCACAACCTGTTAAATCAGTGACGATTATACCCATATAAGAACTGATTCAGACAACTGTCAATATATGCCGAAAGCACTGGGTGAAAAGACTGCTGACAGAAAAACAAGATTTACATGGATTCCAAGTATGACTGATTATTAACTAAAAAAAGAAAAAGTACCTCTACTACTATAGAAATATAAGTCACCACTTATATGAAGTGATCTAACATTATATGCTTCCTATTTGACGAAATAAATGTATGTCATCTAAGCAATATTCTTAGTCAAATATTTGGCTTGAATCAATACAACAGGGAAACAATCAGATTTCAAGTCTGTGGGGACATTATACAACACAACTTGTTAGGACTCCTCAGGAGTAGGAAGATTAAGAAAGCAATACCATGGGAAAGAGATCTTTTCTGTGAAAACAAGAGAAATTTAATGTAGATTGTGTAAGAGATAATATTGAATCACTGTTTGCCTTGTTGCAGTTCCCATCTGAAGTATCACGCCTGTAACTTTTAATATCGTTTAGGAGGGGACAAAAACACAAATCAAACATGGTACATTTAGACAATTGTTACCGAACAAGAACAGGAAGGCTGAGACAAGAATGGCTTACAAAAGTACATATTATCTGTTCAAGTTTTTTCTTTCAGAACCTATTACAGCAAATGGAAAAAATATATATATCACATCAAGCTCTTGAGCAAGTTCCCCCCAAAATAGTTTTTTCTGTCAGATATGCAGAATGATCATCCAGTGGGGTAGAGCAGGAAACTGGCACTAACACTGCTGTAACTAAGTAAAACTAGCATATGTTTCTGTAAGCTCATTTGAAAATCCTTTGTGAAGCTACTCCAGCAGAAACTAATTTTTTAAAAAGCTCTTTAAAAAAAGAACAGAAAAATGTTAATTAAAGCTAAGTGCTAAGCAATGGGGAGGTCAACAAATATGTACTAATTAAGCAACTGATGACGTTAAATAAATTTCAGGTAATCCTATTTTGGAATGGAAAGAGAAACAAAAGATGTTTCGTAAATTCCTGAATAAAGAAGTAAAAAAAGATTAGCTTTTTAACAAAAACATGTTGTAGCAAGTTTACATACTGGTAAAGATGTTAAAAGAATATACAACATATATAGAGGTTAGATGTCCTTTTCATTATAGGGGACTGAGCGACTGAACTGAACTGATAGAGATTAGGTACATCTACAGCTAATGAGACAGGAAAAGTGGATCAAAACATTAAAATATTGGTAATGATTATCTCCAAGTGTTGATGCTGTTAGGTAAATATTTTCTCTCTCTGCATTTTTCCAAGTTTTAATAAGTATTTCATAGTAAAAAAAAAAGAGGACTGTTCCGGTAAAAATATAGTGCAACAGACCTCAATGACAAAAAAAAACCTAAATCACATAGATCAATGTCCCCAAATTCTTCAAAGGATGATTAATCATTAAACTTCTTGAATTGCCACTGAAGTCAAGGAATTCACAAGCTGGAAAAGATACTCAATTCTAAAACAGGCTCTGAACTACATTCTAGATGCTACCCAGATGCTATCATGTCTATTATCTTTAGCACTGTCAAGATCTGTAGAATTCCTGTTAAGTGCAAGGCTCTGCATTTCATATACTCTTCTATCTAATTTATAGTCCTTGGTTTCAACCTGAAGAAGATTCCAAACTTTGATTTTATTGTGTCAAGTATTAACAATCTCTCCTAATTCTCCAGATTTTCTCAACATACTATAAGCGGGTTCATCTGTCATTTTAAAGTTTAGTAAGATCAAGTCTTTGATTTTATGAAAGCCAAAGTTGCTCAGTCCTACCCCATGGACTGTAGCCCATCAGGCTCCTCTGTCCATGAAATTCTCCAGGCCAGTATACTGGAGTGGGTAGCTGTTTCCTCCCCAGGGGATGTTCCCAACCCAGGCCTCTCACACTGCAGGCGGATTCTTTACCATCTGAGCCACCAGGGAAACCCAAGAATACTGGAGTGGGTGGGTAGCTTATCCCTTCTCCAGGGGATCTTCCCAACCCAGGAACTGAACTGTGGTCTCCTGCATTGCAGGCAGATTCTTTACCAGCTGAGCTACTGTGTGGATCACAACCAACTAGAAAATTCTTAAAGAGATGGGAATACCAGATCACTGACCTATCTCCTGAGAAAGCTGTATGTAGGTCAAAAAGCAGCAGTTAGAAGTGAGCATGAACAACAAACTGATTCAAAATTGGGAAAGGAGTAAGTCAAGGCTGTTATGCTGTCACCCTGCTTATTTAACTTCCATGCAGAGTACATTATGAGAAATGCTGAACACATCACAAGCTGGAATCAAGACTGCCAGGAGAATTATCAACAACTTCAGATATGCAGATACTACCCTAGAGGCAGAAAGTGAAGAGGAACTAGAGTCTGTTGATGAGGGTGAAAGAAGAAAGTGAAAAAGCTGGTTTAAAACTCAACATTCAAAAAGCGAAAATCACGGCATCTGGTCCCATCACGTCAAGGCAAAGAGAAGAGGACAAAGTGGAAACAGTGACAGATTTTACTTTCTTGGGCTCCAAAATCACTGTGGATGGTAACTGCAGCCACAAAATTAAAAAGACGCTTGCTCCTTGGAAGTAGGCTATCACCAACCTAGACAGCATATTAAAAAGCAGATACATCACTTTGCCAACAAAGGTCCGTATAATCAAAGCTTTGGTTTTTTCAGTAATGTATAGATGTGACAGCTGGACCATAAAGGCAGCTGAGTGCTGAGAAACTGATGCTTTTGAACTGTGGTGTTGGAGAATATTCTTGAGAGTTCCTTGGAATGCAAGGGGATCAAACAAGTCATTCCTAAAAGAAATCAACCCTGAATATTCACTGGAAGGACTGATGCTGAAGATCCACTACTCTGGCTACCTGATAGTAAGAGATGACTCACTGGAAAAGACTGTAATGGTAGAAAGATTAAGGCCAGGAGAACAGGTAACAGAGGATGAGATGGCTGGATGGCATCACCTACTCAATGGACATGAGTTTAAGCAAACTCGGAGAGTGAAGGACAGGGAAGCCTGGTATGCTGCGGTCCATGGGGTTGCAAAGAGTCAGACATGACTTGGCGACTGAACAACGAAGATTAACACAATTTTCTTTCAAAAGTTTTTTTTTATGCCGTATTTGAGTTTTGAAATGATAATTAATAAGATCAATCTTAACTGAAAAACCTTTCCGTGAAACATTCTGTATACTGAAAAGCTCTAACCAGGTCTACTTCTAAGACCCAAGTTAATAACTATGAGAGCTTAGACTAGCCTATTTCAAAAAATATTTCAACTGAAAACATATATACAAAGACATCTATACCCACAGTCATGCCAGGCCCATCGTGACTGAACTACATTTAAAGTAGTAACTAACTTTGACATGAGAACTTTCTTAATAGAAAATACAAAAAAAAGAGACATTCCCATACTAAAACATACCATAATTAAAAAGCAAAAAACTGATGAATGTGTGTAATACGTATTTGTCCACAATTTAAGTTACTACTGTATATTAAAAAATAAAGACATTCCAATTTCAAACTTAACCATATAAGTGGTGTGGACTTCCCTCTGGAAAGCCAATCCCTTCAAACACCAGATTATTTAATCATAAAATGAATATCGTTGAAAGCACTTTTCTCATAGGATAGGTATGAGGTCTAAGTGAAGATACAGAAAACAGTGAACGTGGTGCCTGGCACACAGCAAGTGTAGCCACTGCAGCTGCTCTCACTACTACATCATTTTCTATTATTGGTACATACCAATAAAAAATGGGACAGAGACACAAGGACACAAAAGGTGATTAAAAACTAAACCAAACACTATACCTATCAAACAAGTAGAAATATTTTAAACTGAATTTTTCACGTTATTTCTGACAGTAATGAACAGGTAACAGTATATTCAGAAGTGGACTATTTCATCAAAGCCTTAAAACTGTACGTGTTATTAAAAAAAAAAAAGAAAAAAAGCCTCATGCGTATTTTGTAACTCAATAATCTTACCTCTGAGAACTTATCTGAAGGAATCAAGGCTGTGGACATATTACAGTTAAAAATTGGAAAATAAACACATAATATGAAGCTAAATGAATTTCAGTATGTCAGTCTAACTGGAAACAAGCAGCAACTTAAAAAAAAAATAACTTATTGGGAATTTTGTCAGTCCAGCGGTTAAGAATCCATACTTCCACTGGAGGGGGCACAAGCTCATCCCTGGCTGGGGAAATAAGACCCTGCAAGCTACATGGCACAGCCAAAAAAAATAAAAACTTGATACCAAGAGATTTTCAAGATGTTAAGCATACACAATACATATATTATCTAGAAGACTATGCACTAAAGTGTTAAGACATCTCAGGATGTGGTAAGATCATGAGGTTTTAGAATACTCTTTTCTCCCAATCTTTAATACTGTAAGTTTCTCAATTTTTTCTGTTCTGTAAAGATAGTTGCATGCTACCTTGGAATTTAATGATTATATGGCTTGGTGTAGTCATCAATGTTTTTCTATAAATTTCTTGACAGAAGTTAGCAAAGTTGAATGCTTCCCCTCCTTAATGCAATTCAGAACTATGTAAAATCAAGGAAATGGGCATCTTTAGGACAATAAAACTTTCACTAGATGTTGCATTCTGTAATTTGGTGTTTCTCATTCTACGTCTGTTGGCAGTCCCCCCACACACAGATATTGGGTATAATTCCCGTGTACATGTGCTTAGTTGCTTCAGTCATGTTCAACTCGTGTGACAGAAGGCAATGCAGCCTGCCAGGCTCCGCTGTCCATGGGTTTCTCCAGGCAGAAACACTAAAATGTGTTGCTGTGCCTTCCTCCAGGGAATCTTCCTGACTCAGGGATCAAAGATCTACGCTGCACTGGCAGCCAGATTCTTCACCAACAATGCCGCCTATATTTACTAAACAGTAAATCCTTGCTCATCTATTTTATATTTAGTAGTTTCTATCAGTTAATTCCATACTCCTAATGTGTCCTCCTCACCCATCATTAAATGTTAAGTCACCTCTATTCTATGAGTGTTACATCACACTTTAGGGGGAAGAGGGAAAAATACAGCATTTAAAAACCCATCATATTCTTAACTAGAACAACTTCTATACAGGAAAACTCCCCATCAACAACTGTTTCCTCAGAATATTTTAAACCATTTGAAAAAAAGTTCCTGAATCTATAAGCATTAGGAGTATGTAAGAGAATGCTTTTCATAGCAAAAGAATTACTTCAGTAAGGTAAATAAATCTTGACTGTTTTCAGCAAAACATTTGAGAAAAAGCAAACATAGCAATCTAGGTGAAAGAAATTCATTATTCTGTTTTGT
>SJYC01009300.1:0-29177 GCA_006408675.1 Madoqua kirkii
GCAGAAACTAATTTTTTAAAAAGCTCTTTAAAAAAAGAACAGAAAAATGTTAATTAAAGCTAAGTGCTAAGCAATGGGGAGGTCAACAAATATGTACTAATTAAGCAACTGATGACGTTAAATAAATTTCAGGTAATCCTATTTTGGAATGGAAAGAGAAACAAAAGATGTTTCGTAAATTCCTGAATAAAGAAGTAAAAAAAGATTAGCTTTTTAACAAAAACATGTTGTAGCAAGTTTACATACTGGTAAAGATGTTAAAAGAATATACAACATATATAGAGGTTAGATGTCCTTTTCATTATAGGGGACTGAGCGACTGAACTGAACTGATAGAGATTAGGTACATCTACAGCTAATGAGACAGGAAAAGTGGATCAAAACATTAAAATATTGGTAATGATTATCTCCAAGTGTTGATGCTGTTAGGTAAATATTTTCTCTCTCTGCATTTTTCCAAGTTTTAATAAGTATTTCATAGTAAAAAAAAAAGAGGACTGTTCCGGTAAAAATATAGTGCAACAGACCTCAATGACAAAAAAAAACCTAAATCACATAGATCAATGTCCCCAAATTCTTCAAAGGATGATTAATCATTAAACTTCTTGAATTGCCACTGAAGTCAAGGAATTCACAAGCTGGAAAAGATACTCAATTCTAAAACAGGCTCTGAACTACATTCTAGATGCTACCCAGATGCTATCATGTCTATTATCTTTAGCACTGTCAAGATCTGTAGAATTCACTGTTAAGTGCAAGGCTCTGCATTTCATATACTCTTCTATCTAATTTATAGTCCTTGGTTTCAACCTGAAGAAGATTCCAAACTTTGATTTTATTGTGTCAAGTATTAACAATCTCTCCTAATTCTCCAGATTTTCTCAACATACTATAAGCGGGTTCATCTGTCATTTTAAAGTTTAGTAAGATCAAGTCTTTGATTTTATGAAAGCCAAAGTTGCTCAGTCCTACCCCATGGACTGTAGCCCATCAGGCTCCTCTGTCCATGAAATTCTCCAGGCCAGTATACTGGAGTGGGTAGCTGTTTCCTCCCCAGGGGATGTTCCCAACCCAGGCCTCTCACACTGCAGGCGGATTCTTTACCATCTGAGCCACCAGGGAAACCCAAGAATACTGGAGTGGGTGGGTAGCTTATCCCTTCTCCAGGGGATCTTCCCAACCCAGGAACTGAACTGTGGTCTCCTGCATTGCAGGCAGATTCTTTACCAGCTGAGCTACTGTGTGGATCACAACCAACTAGAAAATTCTTAAAGAGATGCGAATACCAGATCACTGACCTATCTCCTGAGAAAGCTGTATGTAGGTCAAAAAGCAGCAGTTAGAAGTGAGCATGAACAACAAACTGATTCAAAATTGGGAAAGGAGTAAGTCAAGGCTGTTATGCTGTCACCCTGCTTATTTAACTTCCATGCAGAGTACATTATGAGAAATGCTGAACACATCACAAGCTGGAATCAAGACTGCCAGGAGAATTATCAACAACTTCAGATATGCAGATACTACCCTAGAGGCAGAAAGTGAAGAGGAACTAGAGTCTGTTGATGAGGGTGAAAGAAGAAAGTGAAAAAGCTGGCTTAAAACTCAACATTCAAAAAGCGAAAATCACGGCATCTGGTCCCATCACGTCAAGGCAAAGAGAAGAGGACAAAGTGGAAACAGTGACAGATTTTACTTTCTTGGGCTCCAAAATCACTGTGGATGGTAACTGCAGCCACAAAATTAAAAAGACGCTTGCTCCTTGGAAGTAAGGCTATCACCAACCTAGACAGCATATTAAAAAGCAGATACATCACTTTGCCAACAAAGGTCCGTATAATCAAAGCTTTGGTTTTTTCAGTAATGTATAGATGTGACAGCTGGACCATAAAGGCAGCTGAGTGCTGAGAAACTGATGCTTTTGAACTGTGGTGTTGGAGAATATTCTTGAGAGTTCCTTGGAATGCAAGGGGATCAAACAAGTCATTCCTAAAAGAAATCAACCCTGAATATTCACTGGAAGGACTGATGCTGACGATCCACTACTCTGGCTACCTGATAGTAAGAGATGACTCACTGGAAAAGACTGTAATGGTAGAAAGATTAAGGCCAGGAGAACAGGTAACAGAGGATGAGATGGCTGGATGGCATCACCTACTCAATGGACATGAGTTTAAGCAAACTCGGAGAGTGAAGGACAGGGAAGCCTGGTATGCTGCGGTCCATGGGGTTGCAAAGAGTCAGACATGACTTGGCGACTGAACAACGAAGATTAACACAATTTTCTTTCAAAAGTTTTTTTTTATGCCGTATTTGAGTTTTGAAATGATAATTAATAAGATCAATCTTAACTGAAAAACCTTTCCGTGAAACATTCTGTATACTGAAAAGCTCTAACCAGGTCTACTTCTAAGACCCAAGTTAATAACTATGAGAGCTTAGACTAGCCTATTTCAAAAAATATTTCAACTGAAAACATATATACAAAGACATCTATACCCACAGTCATGCCAGGCCCATCGTGACTGAACTACATTTAAAGTAGTAACTAACTTTGACATGAGAACTTTCTTAATAGAAAATACAAAAAAAAGAGACATTCCCATACTAAAACATACCATAATTAAAAAGCAAAAAACTGATGAATGTGTGTAATACGTATTTGTCCACAATTTAAGTTACTACTGTATATTAAAAAATAAAGACATTCCAATTTCAAACTTAACCATATAAGTGGTGTGGACTTCCCTCTGGAAAGCCAATCCCTTCAAACACCAGATTATTTAATCATAAAATGAATATCGTTGAAAGCACTTTTCTCATAGGATAGGTATGAGGTCTAAGTGAAGATACAGAAAACAGTGAACGTGGTGCCTGGCACACAGCAAGTGTAGCCACTGCAGCTGCTCTCACTACTACATCATTTTCTATTATTGGTACATACCAATAAAAAATGGGACAGAGACACAAGGACACAAAAGGTGATTAAAAACTAAACCAAACACTATACCTATCAAACAAGTAGAAATATTTTAAACTGAATTTTTCACGTTATTTCTGACAGTAATGAACAGGTAACAGTATATTCAGAAGTGGACTATTTTATCAAAGCCTTAAAACTGTACGTGTTATTAAAAAAAAAAAAGAAAAAAAGCCTCATGCGTATTTTGTAACTCAATAATCTTACCTCTGAGAACTTATCTGAAGGAATCAAGGCTGTGGACATATTACAGTTAAAAATTGGAAAATAAACACATAATATGAAGCTAATGAATTTCAGTATGTCAGTCTAACTGGAAACAAGCAGCAACTTAAAAAAAAAATAACTTATTGGGAATTTTGTCAGTCCAGCGGTTAAGAATCCATACTTCCACTGGAGGGGGCACAAGCTCATCCCTGGCTGGGGAAATAAGACCCTGCAAGCTACATGGCACAGCCAAAAAAAATAAAAACTTGATACCAAGAGATTTTCAAGATGTTAAGCATACACAATACATATATTATCTAGAAGACTATGCACTAAAGTGTTAAGACATCTCAGGATGTGGTAAGATCATGAGGTTTTAGAATACTCTTTTCTCCCAATCTTTAATACTGTAAGTTTCTCAATTTTTTCTGTTCTGTAAAGATAGTTGCATGCTACCTTGGAATTTAATGATTATATGGCTTGGTGTAGTCATCAATGTTTTTCTATAAATTTCTTGACAGAAGTTAGCGAAGTTGAATGCTTCCCCTCCTTAATGCAATTCAGAACTATGTAAAATCAAGGAAATGGGCATCTTTAGGACAATAAAACTTTCACTAGATGTTGCATTCTGTAATTTGGTGTTTCTCATTCTACGTCTGTTGGCAGTCCCCCCACACACAGATATTGGGTATAATTCCCATGTACATGTGCTTAGTTGCTTCAGTCATGTTCAACTCGTGTGACAGAAGGCAATGCAGCCTGCCAGGCTCCGCTGTCCATGGGTTTCTCCAGGCAGAAACACTAAAATGTGTTGCTGTGCCTTCCTCCAGGGAATCTTCCTGACTCAGGGATCAAAGATCTACGCTGCACTGGCAGCCAGATTCTTCACCAACAATGCCGCCTATATTTACTAAACAGTAAATCCTTGCTCATCTATTTTATATTTAGTAGTTTCTATCAGTTAATTCCATACTCCTAATGTGTCCTCCTCACCCATCATTAAATGTTAAGTCACCTCTATTCTATGAGTGTTACATCACACTTTAGGGGGAAGAGGGAAAAATACAGCATTTAAAAACCCATCATATTCTTAACTAGAACAACTCTATACAGGAAAACTCCCCATCAACAACTGTTTCCTCAGAATATTTTAAACC
Source organism: Madoqua kirkii (assembly GCA_006408675.1). Classification (NCBI taxonomy): domain Eukaryota; kingdom Metazoa; phylum Chordata; class Mammalia; order Artiodactyla; family Bovidae; genus Madoqua; species Madoqua kirkii. Next base: position 4,342 of record SJYC01009300.1, read on the forward strand.
ATTTGAAAAAAAGTTCCTGAATCTATAAGCATTAGGAGTATGTAAGAGAATGCTTTTCATAGCAAAAGAATTACTTCAGTAAGGTAAATAAATCTTGACTGTTTTCAGCAAAACATTTGAGAAAAAGCAAACATAGCAATCTAGGTGAAAGAAATTCATTATTCTGTTTTGTTACATTTCAAAAGCTGGGAAAAGAAAAAAATGGTCACAACTTAAGAGCCACCTTGACCTGCAAAGTTACATTTTTCAAATGTTTCAGCTATCATTTATTGCCAAGAAATAATTACACATTGGTCACATTATATATGATTTCCCTAAGAGCTCAGATAATTCAAAATATATACATTTCAGGATGGCATGTATATCTGATTACTAGCTTGAGTGGCTAAGACATTTACTCAGATTGCCTGATGGAAATTACTTGATTTTTAATTCTATTTGTAATTAGGAAGAGTCATTATTCAAAATTTGTACATAAGTCATCTTTAATACTGCATTATCTCAAATTTACATAAAATGTGGCTACTTTATGACCCTCAACTATGCTCACCCAAGAGGAAAAACACTTGTCAGAAGGTCTATTAAAATTTCCAATTCCCAAGTAATAAAAAGGAGTGAAAGGGTAGGACGTGGTATTCTGTATTTCTAAGCAGCTTCCAGATAATGATGACAATGATATGCTATTGCTGTGGATCATAGTCTGAATAGCAAGGGTCAACAATACTTACACATAAGACTTCATTTATTATCTTGTAGAAAGCTTCACTGTTATCAGTGAACTCAAACTGCACCTTTAGTAACAAATAAACTTTTTAAAGTCTCACCAGGAGACAAAATCAGGGGAAAAACATCAAGATTTTTCAGATTTTGCAAAGATAATACTATAGTTTTGCTATGTAACAGCTAGTGGGATATGGGCAAGCATCCAGCTGCCAGATATAATACATTAACATTTCTGCAATAATACATAGCATAGTCACTAAATATAACAAAGACTATAAATAATCTCATGTCAGTTGAAGTCAGGTTTTGCGATCAAACTGATGAAAAACTGTCACAGATTTCTGAATTGAGAACAAAAGATCTGATGGTACAACAAAATAATTTTTAATAAGGAAACCCAACTTAAAGTTACTACATCATTCTCCACCTCTCAGACCCAAGCAACTAACAGATTCTCAGAATTTAGTAGTAAAATGTGTATGTGTGCTAAGTTGCTTCAGTCTTGTCTGTTTGCGACCCTATCGACTATAGCCTGCCAAGCTGCTCTGTCCATGGCATTCTCCAATTCACTGGAGTGGACTGTCATTTCTTCCTCCAGGGGACCTCCGTAACACAGGGATTGAACCAGAGTTTCTTACGTCACATGCATTGGCAGGCAGGTTCTTTACCACTAGCGCCATTTGGGAAGCCCAAAATGTATATGAAGTACAGCAAATTCCATCTTTTGCTAGCCTGAAAACTCAATTTTATCACACATGAGGATAATCATTACCAAGCTTCTCACTCAAAATTTTACACTTATCTCTGATTAACAGAAGTTTCCAAATTCTAGGAAGGAATAAGCAAAACATAACACGTAAGCAAAAAAACAGTCATCCAAGTTACCATTCCCATAGAAAAAACACAACTAGAGAATGCCTTATTCAGTCCTCAGAGTAGTACCTTAGGGTCTTCAAATATATTACATGTTTTTTTGTGTTGAGTCCTTATCTTTCAAAGAAACACTGAAATAGCTATAGATGAAATAAATCGATTATTTACTCCAAAATAATATGAAGGGAAGGGAATGGATGCAGGTATAGATTAAAAACAAGATTACCCCCAATTTGCCAAAGCTGGACAAGTTCCTAGCAATTAACCTGGCAGCAGCCTTTTACTCAGAAAATGTATTAACTCTTAAACGTTCTTACTCTTCAATTAATAGACCTATCAAACATGAAGAACATTTAAATTTCAGGAGCAAACCCTGAAACATAATGAAAAAGACTAAGAAATTAACAAAATTAGAAGTCAAATATTAGTGGTCACTTACATTAAGTAAACTATTTTTACCTTTTTCAGAGAGCAACCTAGACTGAAGCTTTTAAAATATACATGCTCTTGAAGTCAAACTTCTAGGGCTTAATTCAGAGCAAATAACTAAGGGTTATTCACAAAATCTTAGCTGTAAGATTGTTCAATTGCTTTTAAAAGGAAAAACCTAAGAACTCAACAACAGAGTACTGGTTAAACAAAAACACTGCATAAGTATGCAATCTAATACTATGCAGTTATTAAAATCTTTAGGAGTGCTGTATCTAATAACATCTTATATTGACGTTACGTTCATGCTGGGGGGAAAAAAAAGACTACTTAAATGTATGTGCCATAGGCAGGTTCAATCCCTGGGTCAGGAAGAGCCCATGGAGGAGGAAAAGGGCAATCCACTCCAATATTCTTGCTTGGGAAATCCCATAGACAGGAGTCATATGTAGGACATTACTTTTTCAAAAGCATACATACACCAAAAAAAAAAAAAGTCTGAAAGGACACATCAAAACTTTTATTCTGGATGGGTAAGTATGCCTTTTTGATGGGCCTCCATTGCATTTTCTAAATTTTATATGTGCATCTATTGCTTAATTTGGATTAAGGCTAAAATAAAGATGGGGTAACTTCTTTTAAAATCCACATCAATCAAGTCATCTGATTAATCTTCCTTTTTAATTCTTAGTAAATCAACAGCTTAACACAAGCAATTCCAACACAGGAAGCCAACAAACTTCCAAGGATTAACAAGGGAAATTCTTTCCTTGGAAAGCACACTTTACTACCTCAATTTTAGCTGTAAAGTTTTTTAAAGTTATCACAAAACTACTAAGGCAAAGATTTAAAATTTTAAGGAGTTATAGCACACTATGGTTACACAATTTTCAGAATTTAGTAAGAGGATTAAGGGAGACTTGTCATTTAACATGTACTCAACTATTCCTAAATGTTATTCCAGACAAGTTATAAAAGCCTAAGACTGTTCAATGAATTTCCAGGGAGTTATATTAGTTCTGAAACCAATTCAAAAGCCATAGGTTAATCTAAACAATAAACAGGAAGAGTATTTCAGAAAGGTCAAACTGGAATCAGATTAGATAGGAAGAAAAACTGAGATGCCCTTTAATCTACTATATGTGTGCTCAGTAGTGTCCGACTCTCTGTGACTCCACAGATGAAGCCCACCAGGTTCCTCTGTCCATGGAATTTTCCAGGCAAGAGTACTGGAGTGGATTGTCATTTTCTAGTCCAGGGGACTAGAAATGGAATGTGTGTCTCTTGCATTTGCAGGCAGATTCTTGACCACTGAGTCATTCAGGAAGCCCTTAATCTACTGTGTTAGTTCCTTAGTCACGCCCAACTCTTTTCGACTCCCATGGACTGCAGCCCACCAGACTCCTCTGTCCATGAGATTTTCCAGGCAAGGATATTGGAGTGGGTTGCCATTTCCTTCCCTATGGCTACTGCTTAAAAATAGCTATGTATTCCCAGTGGAGAATAAATCCTCAAAAAATAAAAAAGTTCTTCCAAATTTTTATTAAAGCTCCATCACCAGCAATACATCAGCCTACATCCTCAAATGCTAATGGGACTCATTCCATCACAGGCAAACCTACCTAATTTAAGGCTGCTTTTACAACTAAAAAAGGTCACTTACTAAACTACCACAGAAGCCAGTTATGCTATTTATACTCAGACATAAAATCAAAGAGCTGAAGTATATGGACAATAAGGAGTTTTAGGTTTAATTAGAAGCAAAATACTGTTGTGTTGCTCAATAATGGTCTTTGAACACACAAAACAAGTTTCCTTCTAACCCTAAGTCCTTCCCACTTGTCCAGAAGTAATCCAACGATGGTGTTTCACATTTATTTTTCCAGATATTTCTCTGTATCTTACACAGTAGAAAATAAACTTCCATAATATGCAAGCTGATGAAAAGTGCTAAAGAGCTATTAGAAGGCTAAGTGAGAGAAAACACTGAGGTGGTGACTTTTGAGTAAGATGAAAATGAACTGAGGAATCCAACCTGTCTGGAGAAGAAAACCCACCCACCCCCAGGCCCCACCCTAAAAGGCTTTTGAGGTAGAAACATTTAGTATACTCAAATCTCAGTTAAGGAGGCCAGTGTGGCTGAAGCAGAGTAGCATACAATTAACAAGGAGGAGGTGCATAACAGATCACACAGCACATCTTGTAAATCACAATACAATTTTGATTTGAATGCTGAAATAGGCAGCTATTAAGTGAGTTTCAAACCAGAAACTCAGGTAATACATTTTTCAAACATATTATTTTAATAGGGTCAATCTAGTCACCACACACTGGGGTGGAGGTATAAAAGAAATGTAAATCTATTGCAATAATGTGCCAAAGACAAAGGATGGCTTGAAATTGGATCAAGTCACAGCAGAGTGGTGAATCCTTGTTATAATTTAAAGGCAGAAATGATAGTGTTTTCTACAATGCCAAAGATGAGGTATAAGAGAAAAAAAAAGTCAAGGATGGCTAAGCCAAGTCTGGCCTGACATGAAAATGCCAGTTTCATTAACTGAAATAGGCAACACTCTGCAGAAAAAACTGGTTTGAGAGAAGAGCAGGAGACCAGTTTTGGACCCAGTTTTGGACCTTTAAACTGATATATACTTAACACTCACAGCAGCTGTCAGGTGGGTAACTGGAAAGAGACAATAAAGAGAAGTCCAGGCTGGTGATATATGTTTGGGCATCATCAGCTTACAGATAGTATAGAAAATCATGTGACTGAATGAAATGACTCAGGAAGTGTGAGTAGAAAAGTGAAGTGGAAGAACTGAACCACAGAGCTAAGTGTGAGAAGGAATAGCCAGAAAGAGAATAAAACCTGGAAGCTAAGTAAAAAATATTTTTTAAAAGTGGCAGCTCAACTGGTTAAATCATACCAAAATGAATGATAAGGATTGAAAGGACCACTGGATTTAGCAAATCCCTCTGGGTCACACATTTTTTTAAAACCATAAATTATACGATTACTTTTTTCTCCCAACGAGACTCATTTTTAAATGTTTGTTTATTTCCTTAAAGAATGTTGCTACAACCAAAGGGTCTTCAGAATTATACTACAAACCTGTATCTACCCGAATAATTACCTTGGATACTTCACGCTATTTAAAGCGTTGTAAACTGAACAAAATAGTTTAACAATGACATTTTGCTTAAAACTTGCTAAAAACAGAAGTCTAGAGCAGTTTTTTGTTTTAGGTACTTTAATCAAATTAAAGATGTTTTTTCTAGAATACTTCACATGTCAAGTACAGTCAGTCTAGTATGATTAAGACTTGATATCTATATTTTTAACTGCCTGGGTTGAATCCATGCCTCACTTGACATTCATTAGGTATGTCTAACTTTGGGCAAATTATGCAAATCTGTGCTTGAATAGTCTCATCTCCAAAATGTGAGAGTAATATTTACATAAGGTTACAATGATTTAACACAGGAACTTTAACAGTAATGGACACGTGGTAAGTCTTCCATTTATCACTTTCAAGAAACTGAAGTTTTTGTACTGCATTTTTCCTTTCAAATGGGAAAGCTACTGTCAGGTCTGACTCAACAGGGGCGTTAAGAGAAACAACTAACTTTCTAAAGCCTAACTAAATATCCTCTTCAAACTCTTGTTCATTAATACACACAAAGAAATCTCATTTGAAAAAACAGGCCGAGTGCCCTCAGGCCTAGGATTACTACCTTCTTCAAGAGATGAATAGATAGTGGTCTATTTTAACAAGTCTTCTAACCTAGTCTTTAGTCCTACTCACACTTAAGTCTTCATTACTAATATTCCCCACACCAAAAGGAAATTTCAAGAAAGTAACCAGATCTCGCCAATCTCCAAAGTCCTCAAACAAATTCCTATTGTGTCTGAAGTAATCTAGATATTAAACATGGGCCCATATACTATGCTTGGTTCTCGCCTACCTTTCCAACTTCATGTCTTTTCTCTGCATTCTTGGTGACTATTTTATAGTTAGGATTTCTTGCACTGAGGCCAACTCCCTCCCACCCAACCCACCCTCACCCATCTGGGCTTTCTAAAATAATCCAACTTCTAACCTCAATTTCAACATCAGCCAGCTCCTAAGGTCTCTTTGCTGGCAGCACCCTTTCACTGTCATATCTGTATCTGGCTTCCTTAACTATCATCTCTTTTCCTTCATGGGTCTAGACTGTGAAAGTGCTATTCTTTTCTCTCTCAATGGTCTATAATATACTCAAGAGGGCAGGAGACAGTATGTTTTGTTCACCTGTATATGCCCAAGCCTAATGGTGATTTTCAGATAAGCACTCAAATGTTTAATAGACAGCATTTCTAACTTGAAAGTTGGGAATCTTCCCAAATCTGTCACTTTTCATATCACAGCCACCACCAAATCCTAAATTTACTGGTTCCTAATCCCAGTACCATTGCTTTTGGCAGTGATATTTGCCCAGTGAACTGGCCAGTAAAGCCAGTTCATTATTCTTCCCTCTATTCCAGTTTCTTATTTATCACCTACTCCAATATCATTCTCCTCTACGGCAATTTCCTCATGGCTATTATAATGACATTTCTAAAAATGAAAATCTGATATCATTCCTCAGTTCAGAATATTTTAATAGTCGTCAGTTTTTGCATAAAGTATAAATTCCTTGGCGTGGTATTAAAATTTTTATAAACCAGCCTTAACTGTCTAAAAGCCTTTCCTGACCTTTTAATAGTCAATGAGGTGCCCATCTATCGCACAGTTCTATAGGCTCTGTGCCTACCTTTAACCAGTGACATATCATCCATCCCTCTCTCTCACAAGGCTATGAGTCCCTGAAGAACTATTACACCTTTTTGCATTCTACAAACCAGAAGACCATGACCCACAAAATAATGGATTTGTAAAAGGATATCAATAAAACCTGGACCTAAAAGAAAATTTCCCATTCCTCTTCCAGGTAACCTCACATTTTACTTAATTTTCTCTCATTTTGTTTTCCTTTGAGGCTGCCTTCAGTTTTCAGTTTAACTAGATTTTACTTTCAACAGGAGTAAGGGGAAGGGTCTAGTATGTGATTTACTCTAGTGCACACAGCTAAGTATACCTTTAAAAGCCACTCTACTTCTCTCCTGGCCTTACCCCAGCTCAACATTAAAGCAACTCTCAAGTGAACTGTCAAAACGTTTCACCATTGTCAGTAAAATATTACTGTGTGTTAGTCACTCAGTTGTATCCTACTCTCTGCGATTTCTACAGGTTGCTATTAACACTTTGACTATCCACATCCTTATTAATCTCTGCATTTTTCTTGCGAATATTCAGTCTCATTAACCTTTGGAACACAGTCGACTCTCTAATATGTAGCTGGGCCACAAGTAATCACCGAAAAAGAGGTCAATCCTTGATCTTTCCTGGTTTGGATACAGAGGTTATACAGATTTTCCTGCTTTCTGAGGTTAAAAAGTCTATCCTTTTCTTTTAAAAAAAACCTTCCAGTCAGATAGCATTTCAGTATCAAAGCATGTTTCTTGCAGGTTGATTCACGCTAAATTTTAATGATTAAAAAAGCCTAAATATAATCCAAATTTATTGTCACAATCTAAAGATTACTCTAAATGACAGAAAATGTTTACTTATTTGCAATAATCTAAGAAAAAATGAATACCTAACATTTTTGTCTTGCTGATCATTAAAATGTCATTTTCATTCTAAAATATATGTAAACTTCAGCTGCTCTTTGCTTTATGAAAAACCCTCAGCACTCCAAGTTTGACACTCAGAATTCCATTAGTTTACAAAACCCTGAAGGGTCCTTCCTTAGGAAGCATCTTTTGAGATACACACACAAAAGCCTAACCTGAACATTTCCAGAAGCTATCACCTGTACCACATCAACTTAAACAGGTGTTATTTCCTAGTCTTTCCAATGAAACCAAGTGGACCTCACACCTCTTACCATCACCCAGGAAGGGTGTGCATCTGTTCCGAAGGCCCCCCTGGCTCCAGGTCATCCTGGCTGCTGCTGCTCCAGGCTGGGCATCCATGTTGCTGCAGCTTGTGGTTTGTGATGATGGGTAGTGTACAGGAAAAGCAGGATGGGATTTCAAGGGAAACAGGAGGGGGATGGCTTTCTGAGAAAATGCCATCACCATCATAGGTGTTAAGTAATACCACACACATTTTATTGCAGCACAGTTTAAAAATTTAACAAATGAAAGATTAAAAATAAAAAAAAAACAAAAATAAAAAAATAAAAAATACAGACGTCCAGAGATGCTCTAAAACAGTTAAGTTAAAGATCAGGAAAAATAAGGTCACAGACTTAACAGCCAGTAAAATTCTTTCGAGCGTGGGGAAGGGGATAAGGGCAAGGGGGGAGGGTTGGGAGAGAAAAGGTTTATGTGATCAATCCACTTAAAAATGCTAATGCCTTCACTTTCTCTCCCAAGATGTAAAACTCCAAAGTCAATCAGGAGGCCGGAGAAATTCTTAATGAACATTCAGAAAAACTCGATTTTAATCCGGTTAAAAATCATCAGTGTCATTATCATCATCATCATCACCATCATTAAGTATAATAAATAATAGTAACTAGTAACAACAATAAAAAGGAAATCAGCGGAAAGTCAGGAAAAATGTAAAAAAAAAATTGGAATAACTTACTGTAGCTGATTTTAACTAGATTTTACTTTCAACAGGAGTAAGGGGAAGGGTCTAGTATGTGATTTACTCTAGTGCACACAGCTAAGTATACCTTTAAAAGCCACTCTACTTCTCTCCTGGCCTTACCCCAGCTCAACATTAAAGCAACTCTCAAGTGAACTGTCAAAACGTTTCACCATTGTCAGTAAAATATTACTGTGTGTTAGTCACTCAGTTGTATCCTACTCTCTGCGATTTCTACAGGTTGCTATTAACACTTTGACTATCCACATCCTTATTAATCTCTGCATTTTTCTTGCGAATATTCAGTCTCATTAACCTTTGGAACACAGTCGACTCTCTAATATGTAGCTGGGCCACAAGTAATCACCGAAAAAGAGGTCAATCCTTGATCTTTCCTGGTTTGGATACAGAGGTTATACAGATTTTCCTGCTTTCTGAGGTTAAAAAGTCTATCCTTTTCTTTTAAAAAAAACCTTCCAGTCAGATAGCATTTCAGTATCAAAGCATGTTTCTTGCAGGTTGATTCACGCTAAATTTTAATGATTAAAAAAGCCTAAATATAATCCAAATTTATTGTCACAATCTAAAGATTACTCTAAATGACAGAAAATGTTTACTTATTTGCAATAATCTAAGAAAAAATGAATACCTAACATTTTTGTCTTGCTGATCATTAAAATGTCATTTTCATTCTAAAATATATGTAAACTTCAGCTGCTCTTTGCTTTATGAAAAACCCTCAGCACTCCAAGTTTGACACTCAGAATTCCATTAGTTTACAAAACCCTGAAGGGTCCTTCCTTAGGAAGCATCTTTTGAGATACACACACAAAAGCCTAACCTGAACATTTCCAGAAGCTATCACCTGTACCACATCAACTTAAACAGGTGTTATTTCCTAGTCTTTCCAATGAAACCAAGTGGACCTCACACCTCTTACCATCACCCAGGAAGGGTGTGCATCTGTTCCGAAGGCCCCCCTGGCTCCAGGTCATCCTGGCTGCTGCTGCTCCAGGCTGGGCATCCATGTTGCTGCAGCTTGTGGTTTGTGATGATGGGTAGTGTACAGGAAAAGCAGGATGGGATTTCAAGGGAAACAGGAGGGGGATGGCTTTCTGAGAAAATGCCATCACCATCATAGGTGTTAAGTAATACCACACACATTTTATTGCAGCACAGTTTAAAAATTTAACAAATGAAAGATTAAAAATAAAAAAAAAACAAAAATAAAAAAATAAAAAATACAGACGTCCAGAGATGCTCTAAAACAGTTAAGTTAAAGATCAGGAAAAATAAGGTCACAGACTTAACAGCCAGTAAAATTCTTTCGAGCGTGGGGAAGGGGATAAGGGCAAGGGGGGAGGGTTGGGAGAGAAAAGGTTTATGTGATCAATCCACTTAAAAATGCTAATGCCTTCACTTTCTCTCCCAAGATGTAAAACTCCAAAGTCAATCAGGAGGCCGGAGAAATTCTTAATGAACATTCAGAAAAACTCGATTTTAATCCGGTTAAAAATCATCAGTGTCATTATCATCATCATCATCACCATCATTAAGTATAATAAATAATAGTAACTAGTAACAACAATAAAAGGAAATCAGCGGAAAGTCAGGAAAAATGTAAAAAAAAAATTGGAATAACTTACTGTAGCTGAAGATCAAAAAAATCTCACTGTAAAAAAACAAAAATAAAAATAGCCCAGATTAGAAAAACGGGAGGTGCAAAAATGTCAAGTCAGTAAAGTTCATTTCTTTTCTCTTTCCAAAAGCAGTTTCCACAAAAACCGCAAGGGTAAAGTTCTCAGTAGCAGACAAGCAAAGCCCTTTCCACATCATCAATCAATCTTAAAAATACACGAGGAAGTAGAGAGGTCAGTTTATGAGAGGCTAAAAGGCTCCTCCTCCTCTAACCCAATTGCTGCAGAAAAAATAGAAATAGAAATTTAAAAATTACATCTTAAATCCAAGTCCCGTTTTTGGAAACAATTGAAAAAAAAAACCACCTGTAAATTTGCTGTAGTGCACACCAAGTTGCATCATTATGTTTAAAATGTCTTTATAAAATCAATTTTGGAATGGGAATGTGTGTGTTCTGGAAGGGTGGGGAAGGGAGGTTAAAAATCAAAGCTGAGCTCCAGTGAGTAGGGATGGGGTTCGCCTTGCTGCCCTGTGAAAGGAGAAGGGACAGATTGAGTCAGAGTTCCTCAGAAATGTTGTGCCCTAAACCCCCAAGACAGAAACATCTGTCCATTTCATGTAACACTCTGGTAAAACATAACATCCCACTGGATGGGGAGAGCCTCTATAGAATTATCACCTCTACCAGTGACTGGCTTCACAATTCTTCAATGTCAGTAGGTGACTATTTTCATTACATATGCACCTGTATTCCCTTAAGGGTCTCAAAAAAATATCCACATTCAAACACTCCTCTTGATAATCAGTTTGGCCAAAGAAAATTTAGAAAAACCAGGTAAACAGAGATGAAGTAAGCAAATGTCAAACATCAGAAAGCAGATCTGTGTTTTAAATTTTAGGCCCAGGTAGCTCTTCCTACCATACAAACTGAAGGGGAAGGGTCTACTCTGAAGATACATACTAAAGATGACATGCTGCTCAAAACCAACGAGTGGTCAATCTGTAAGAGCTGACAGAACCTGTCAGGGAAACAGTTTAAATAAAGAGCACATTAATCCACTCAGTAACAGAATGAAAAGTCAGATGAAGGAAAAAAAGATTATTATGGCTACTGACTATACAATGTTTAAAAAAAACAGGCAAAAAGGTGTTTCTTTCTTTGTGGTCCCACTGTTTACAAATAGTACGTACTGCTAATTCCAAGACAGGAATTCTAAGAATCTGATACATACCACCACAACAGACTGGCTAAGATTTGCAATTAGATTGTAGGTCTTTGAGCAATAAGAATGACTGTACTTGCATTTTAATATTCAGCCATGAGATTTTATTCTCCTTTCCAAATGTCAGTGAACTAAAAAATTTAAGCTGAGCTTTTAAAAAGTGTTTAAGCCAATTACAAATTAATGACTAAAGCAATGGAAGAGGTATTATTAACTCTATTTTTGAGAAGCAGACCAAATAAGCTACTTTTACGCTTAGACTGTGTTAAATTTTAACTGATGCGTTAAATGTTACAAATGTACAAACTATTAAAAAAAAAGTTACAGAAAATGTACAATTATTTGAATGTACATTCAAATATACATTTTGAATGTGTAAGTGTAAGGGATGTTCAGTTATGGTGAGACATTCAGTTTTTTTCTTTGGAATCACAGCCTAAACTTGGTACTCAATAATGTCAGGATGTTAAATAATTGGTTCGTCTACAAACAAATCCTCAGCAAACATGTTATAAGCTTAAAAAGTAATGTAAAACATTTACATCTTTCAAACTCAAGAACTTAGGATGTCTCCCAAGATACTATGCTTAATTGCTGAGCTATCCCTCATAAAAATGATTAACCAAATTGAATACCTAATTGTAACTTTTGCAATTAATATTACACCTGTAGTTTACACTTTGTCAAACCTCTAGGAGATTTGCATCCCTTCTTCTAAAGGGGTATTCTCAAAGTGAGGGCTGCCAACCAAGATAGCGTGGCACATATTAGAAATGTACATTAACAGGGTCTACCCCAGACTGACTTTATTAGAAAGTGGTGGAGAGCCCAGCAATCTTTTAACCAGCCCTCCTGCTGGTCCTAATGTCTGCTCATGTTTAAGAACCCCTGTGTCGAGTTTAATAAGGAATCTCTATCCCCTAATTAGGATCGAAACATAGTAACTCGAAGATTACAACCTACCACACTAAATGCTATACCATAAAGCCCTACAGAAATCTCTTTTCCCTTTATAAACCTCAGATTTCCAATGTCTAAGAGAATACATGCAGCTATGCTACATCTTAAAGTTCTGATTTTCACCATAGTCAACTATCTAGTAAATCTATTATGCACAAAATTTTAAGCCTCCCTGGTCCCAATGAGAATGAATGAGTATATATTAAGTATGAGCAAATTACGTTCCCCAAAGACAACTAATTAAATGATCTGAAGACTGAAATACTGTTATTAAGACAGTTAACAGTAATTACTAATATACAAAAACTGCTGTCAACAATAAAACTATTTCTGTACACTATTTAGCCTTCTGGCAACAAATCACTTGAATTACAGAATATAGACATTAAGAGGTAAGAAGTTTGCTGCTAAGCTGCTTCAGTCAAGTCCGACTCTGTGCGACCCCATTAGACGGCAGCCCACCAGGCTCCCCCTTCCCTGGGATTTTCCAGGCAAGAACACTGGAGTGGGTTGCCATTTCCTTCTCCAATGCAGGAAAGTGAAAAGTGAAAGTGAAGTTGCTCAGTCGTGTCCAACTCTTCGAGACCCCATGGACTGCAGCCTACCAGGCTCCTTTGTCCACGGGATTTTCCAGGCAAGAGTACCGGAGTGGGGTGCCATCGCCTTCTCCCTGAGGATAGAAACTGTACCTTTTTTCCTGTTTCCCTGGTTCGCAATATCATCATTCTGGTGCGGAAAGAAGACTAGTTTTGGCAGCCCTGATGGGAAAGGTGGATCTTGCATTTGCCTAGGTTGGGAGCAGGAGGACCCTCTCTGGAGAGAATGCTAAACGGGTATACATGAGTAAGACAGGAGGCTCTGGGTTCACACACCCCCGTGACAACAGGGCAGGCTGGGCTGGGGGCCCTGCCCTTGAGTTTCTGAAGCCCCAGGGTTCTTGCTAAGACCCCTTATAAATATAAAACTGAATTTCAGAAAGTTTAACTGATTTAGTAAGCAGCAGGAGGGGAAAAATCCAGTTCTCTTAACTCCTAGACCAGGGGTCTTTCAACTGTCACACTTCCCATTTGACATATCACACATCCACCAGTTAATATAAATTAATCTTTAGAAAAACTAGCTATTTGGGAGCTTATTCTGTGTTTCTAACAGCAATTCCATCCAAAACAAGGTCACACAACTATGCAAAACCCTCTAGAGACCTACCTAATCAGCAATAATGTGTCTTTATATCCTCTACCAAAGAAAATAGCAGGAGGCATGAGCATGGGAAATAGAGTCCTCCAGCTTAAGCCATCCTTCTTAAATCCCTCTTCCCCAGCCAACATTAAAATGTCACCAATGCCTACCTATTTGAAATCAAATCTACAGTTACTTCAGATATTAATTTTGTGGCCAAATCATTCCGGATGAGTGATATTAAACTGTTACCTTGGTACATGCTGATCCTAAGGAACCCATTTCTAACACCTCAAGGCAAGAAAAGTGCACTTCAAATAATTTTATTTCCATTTAAGAATTTAACCATTCTTAAACACTGATTTCCTACATTTCTCTTTATTTGCCAACAATATTAGGTGTATGATTTCATAAATTAACAAATCATTGCCCTTTTAAAGTCCATGTGACAATCTAAATGCTTAAGCTTTTATATTTTTTAAGGCAAAGCTTTTGATTCTATTACAAAATCTATATGCTAAGGGATCAATACATAGCTACCTAGAGGAACAGTTTTAGCAGGGACAAATTTACCCAGTATGGGCTTAAACTATATTTAACATTACTTTTTGTGAATGTTTAACACATTATGAAAAACAAAATCACCTAATCTTACACAAAGATTGAAAAAAAAAGCAGTTTTTGAATAAGTGAATGTGATACTTTGAAACTTATGTAATTTTTACAAACTAGGCAAAAATTGTTTAGTAATTTTCAGGGCTTAGCAAATAGTAACCATCATAATACCTGCTTAACAAAAAGTTATGCATTTTTGCCAACTTTGGGATGGTCTGGAAAATTAATGCCAAAATATCCCGAAAATCAAACTTCAAAAAATCTTAGGACGTCACATGAATAAACGCAATACTCATTACCGTTTCCCCAAGAGCAGCTTGGGTATTTCCAGTTACCGCTGGTCCCTGCCGTAATTACTTTTAATATCTACTATTCCAACGGGGAGGTAAGGCCACTTGACTTAACCTGGCGACCAAATTCCTTACTAGTTTGGCTTATTAATATGACCCAGGCAATCAACACTCATGCCTCGGTTTCTGTCTAAGAAAGATAGTAATACCTACCTCAAGCAAGTTCCACTAACTTATATATTTCAAGTGATTTGTAACCTGCAGACAAAAATCCAGCTTTAATTATTACTGTTAATATGTAAATCAGATTACAATTTTTTAAATAAAATTTAAAATATTTCGAGGTCCATCATTTGTGCAGAGAGGAGTAAACTAAAAAGTAATCAGTAAAATATTAAAGCTATTTTTTTCATATTCATACCCTGCGGTACGCTCCAGAATTTGGAGGCTTGCGGTACAAAAATTTCTGCTTGATAACTCTTCCCCATCCCCCACTTAATTTTAAAATTTAACAGGAAGCATCGGCACTACATTAACTTAAACTACATTCATGAGCATCTTTGATCATCCCTTTCACAATCTCAGAGTCCTCATGGTCACAGAAAATGAAAGGACAGCCGTTAAACACAAGAGAGCGAAAAAGAAAAACAGCATTTTCCCTGCCGAATGTGGCCCAGAGGACACTGGGTTAAAAATCTACGCAAAGGCTGAGGCCTAGCAAACTCTCCGCGTAAGATCTAATCCCCCAAATCAGAGAATAAATGGGGGCCTGCTTACTCTACCGAGGGGAGGGTTCCCTCGTCCTCTCTCCCACTCCACCTCGCGCTCCCCAAAGAACCCAGCGCTTCCTCTGCTTCTGCTCCCTCCACTTACCAGGAGGGGGAAGGGAGAAGAGATTCGATTCTGAATCTCCTACCCCTGGGTTCTACGTAAAGAAGCCGATTGCTGCTCGAGGTCGGCAACGCGGTCGCAATCGCTCAGTCTTCGCCTCTTCACAAAATGGCCCCCGAGTCTCCTCTGCCGCCGAGGCGAAGGTCTAGGCCCGCCCCTCTCCTGAGAATCCCCCTATTGGCTGTGAGTTTTCTCGCTCCCGCTTCTCATTAGACAGTTCTACCGCTCTTCACAATTGTATCCAATCACAATCAGTAGTTGATTAGACTAATCTAGAGAATTTCCACATGCGTGGGAGAAACTAGTTTGTAACTGGTTATGTTTCCTGTCATTTATCTTCTGAGACATGCTTATTGGCCACTGTACCCTGACGATACTCTGGGTGGAAACTTGCCTTTGTAAGGCTCACCGCTTCACATCCGGGTATCCGAGATGTCTGATTGGCGGTCTCAGTATCCCATCCTGCTCTTCAGAGCGCCTAGAAGGAGGCCCACCCGGATCTCGGAATTCCCGCGGCGCGGGGGCGGGGTGGGGGGGGCGCAGGTAAAGATTGCCGGGTATTATTTGGTAGACTTCCGAAAGGTCGGCCCTAGCTCCCGGCCTAGGTAAAGGGAAAAGCTGTAGCCCGCAATGTGGATAAAAAAATCGTTTTTTCTTTGACTTGGAAGGGAACACTAAAAGCTAGAATACAAACCAGCCCTGCAGTTTTTCCAAGCCTAGAGCTCCTTTCTGGACATTTCTCAGCTTGTCAAGCCCTTCAGACAACCCATATCTCACGCAAAACAACTGACTTACCTCTCCACTGCAAAAGGGAAATACAGTCTAAAATACTGGCCTGGGATACTACAGCATTCGTCCTCTGGCCCCAAGTCATCTCACTTTCTTTTTTTCCCAAAGTTGTGAGGCTGAGGGAGTTTGTTTTATTTTTTTTTATATAAATTTATTTATTTTAATTGGAGGTGAATTACTTTACAATATTGTATTGGTTTTGCCATACATCAACATGAATCCGCCACAGGTATACACGTGTTCCCCATTCTGAACCCCCCCACTCCCTCCCGGTACCATTCCTCTGGGTCGTCTCAGTGCACCAGGCCCAAGCATCCAGTATCATCATCTCACTTTCTAATACTCTATATGCCAACCAGCTAGCTCTCCCCCGCCCGAACCCACAATCGGGTCCCTTAATTCTTCGCATCCTGAAACGATCCTGTCTCCCACCTACTGGCGTCGTCTGCACTGCAGTCGCTCTGGTTATATTATAGCAGCCGGGCACGCAATGCAATGAGGGCCAGCTGTGCTAGGAATAGGAATAAGGGATATTTCTCTGTGTAGTTGGGGAAAGCAAGATTGCAGAACACTTATCTAGAGAATGTAATACTCTATACATTTTAAGGAATATATGCATTTGTGAATACAGCTTTATGCATTAGTTTCTAATTAATTCTTAATTTCACATTCACAAGGAAACTGTCTACCTGTCAAATGGCAAAAATCAAGACAATTTAGTAACGACTGTAATGTCCTTTACTCAACTGAAAACAATTCATGGTTGGAAGAGTACGGTGACTCAAGCAGTGGCGCACTCCCCCAGGGAGTTCGGGCAAGAACGAGCTTCATACAGCATTAAAAGCAGCAAGGCAATCAAGAGTTTGATCGCCTGCGGTTGTGTATCTGACCTTATTTAGAAAGATTAAGGAACAAGGAAATAAGTATACAGCCTAAAAAGTATAGCGTTTGAGAAGATTGACTGGCTGTACTGCGTTTCTGGTCAAGGTGACCTTTTATAGGAACTTGAAGTTTCAGTTTGCTAACGTGACACCCCCAGCAGGAGCGACTCTATCTTGGGCCTAGAAATTTATTTGGACGTTATCTTTGGGGAACGAACCTTTTACATTTTTCAATGGTATGCCTTTCTTTACAATTTGAACTTTTTCCATATGCATGTATTGTTTTAAGCAAATCTAAAAAGCAAAAACAAAAAGCATGTAAGAAAAAATAAACTAAAATGTAATAGTGGTTCCCCCCTGGTGGGAGAACTTGTGCTTTTTTTTTTTCCCCCTTAAACTTGCCTGTGCTTTTCTATATTTTCTGAATTGTTAAGTTTGAACAAGTAATCAGAGAGGAAACATCTCCAAGTGCTTAAAGCCTCAGCTCAGTTGCCGCGTTGCAATTTATTTAAAATGACCTCATTGCACTGTTGTTAATTTTACATTCCTCTCTTCTCTCATGGATAGTGTATCTTTTGATTACAGAGTTTAATTCTCATTGCTCTCTGTATTCCTTTTGCCTACTACATGTCCTAGGACCTTAAACAGAGAGTGTCTGAAATTTGTGTTAAATTAATCGTTAGCTTTTATTTATCAGGAGAAAATGTTATTGTCCCTGGACAAACAGGTAGACTATCCTTTTTTCTATTAAATATTTTATACAGTTCTTACTCAAAGGAACCCAGATAGTATGAGGCTTGATTGACATGTTATTCATGTGTTTCTTAAGTAAACAAAAATAAATACTAGCGTGTTTTATTAATCATGGTTCTCATAGAATAAAAAAATTTATAAAGTGTTAATATTTAAATTCATTTGACCAGAAATCAGTTTTACTGCATGATCTTTGACATGACCTACTTATTAGCTGGGGCTTCCCAGGTGGCTCAGTGGTAAAGAATCTACTTGCTAATATGGGAGATGCAGGTTTGATCTCTGAGTTGGAAGATCCCCTGGAGGAATAAATGGTAACCCACTGCATTATTCTTGCTTGGAAAATTCATGGACAGAGAAGTCTGGCAGACAACAGTCCATGGGGTTGCCAAGAGTTGGACAAGACTAAGCATGCATGCACACATTTATTAATTATCACTGTATTTGGTGCAAGGGAGTACTTAAGAGAGAACAAATATGTTTCTACCGAGTTTTCCCCATTGCTAGATGTTGGATATGGAGGATCCAAGAAGAATTAACGTCCAATCCCTCCATCAAGTAGCTTGAATTTACTAAGAGTGAGAAAACAAGTGCAAAAATAGCATAATACAGGTAGAATGCAAAGCACTATGTTGATCATAATCATTCACAACTATCTAATTTTAAGACTCTTACAGAGTGGCAGGTGAAATGGAGAGTAGGAAGTTTCCTTTATCTCTTCTACTTAAACACCCTTAAACTTCTTAAGTTGGCTGCTTTTATTAAGTGACTCTGTATATATTGTAGAAAGCCATTAGCTAGACCTCAGCAATGGAGGGGAAGTAGGAGAAGAGATAAGGAAATAGAAATAGTAACTTCAGTTCAGTCGCTCAGTCGTGTCTGACTCTTTGCAACCCCATGGACTGCAGCACTGCCAGGCTTCTCTGTCCATCGCCAACTTTCAGAATTTATTCAAACTCATGTCCATCATGTCAGTGATGACATCCAACCATCTCATCCCCTGTCATCCCCTTCTCCTGCCTTCAATCTTTCCCAGCATCATGGTCTTTTACAGTAAGTCAGTTCTTTGTATCAGGTGGCCAAAGTATTGGAATTTCAGCTTCAGCATGAGTCCTTCCAATGAATATTCAGGACTGATTTCCTTTAGGATGGACTGGTTTGATCTTGCAGTCCAAGGGACACTCAAGAGCGAAAATAGCATAATACAAGGCAGAATGCAAAGCACCATGTTGATCATAATCATTCACAACTATCTGGTTTCACCCAGAGTGGTGGGTGAAATGCCTTACCTTGAGCTAAAGAGAAAAAACAAAATCATACTTTTGTCTTTAATTCAAAAGTAATTTCTGTTTTAAGAAGGCTTTATATGGCTTAGCGGTATTACCAGAATAGTGTGTCCCCTGCAACCTTTCTTCCTCCCAGTTCTAAGCCACCTGTCAAGAGAAAGAAGAAAGGAAAAGCTGCAACAGCTTTGAAATGCCTGATTTGCTTTTTACCTGATTTATTGGCTGAATATTTTCCTCAATATTTGTCATCCTACACACCCTCAGTGTACCTAGCTATCTACCTTATTCTATTCAACAAGTCAAATAGGACTTTACCAATACAATTCTCATTGCCTCTCTTTCTTTAATCCTTTATTATCCAAGAGTGCTATCAAAAGCATCTTCCAGGGCTTCCCTGGTGGCTCAGTCAGTAAAGAATCTGGCCACCGTGCAGGAGACCTGGGTCCAATCCCTGGGTCAAGAAGATCCCCTGGAGGAGGAAATGGCAACCCAGTCCAGTATTCTTGCCTAGGGAATTCCATGGACAGTGGAGCCTGGCAGGGGACAGTCTAAGAGGCTGTAAGTGTCTGACACAACTTAGCAAATGAATAACAGCATCTAGTGTCCTACAAAGAAAGTTGAGGGCTGATGCCCTAAAAAAAAGGGGAAAAAAAAAGCATCTTCCACTGGAGAGTGAGGAGGTGGTCTCTGATGGATCCAGACAAAGCACTTAATTAAAATTTCCCAGACTTTCCAATACCCAACACTGCTGCTGCTACTAAGTCGCTTCAGTCATGTCTGACTCTTACCAGGCTCCCCTGTCCCTGGGATTCTCCAGGCAGGAACACTGGAGTGGGTTGCCATTTCCTTCTCCAATGCATGAAAGTGAAAAGATGAAAGTAAAGTGGCTCAGTCTTAGCGACCTCATGGATTGCAGCCTACCAGGCTCCTCTGTTCATGGGATTTTCCAGGCAAGAGTACTGGAGTGTGGTGCCATTGCCTTCTCCGGCAGGCAATGATATTCTACCAGAAAAACAATATGGTAAAGATATTACACAGCACTTTCAAGACCCTTATTTGAATGCATCCTGTTTTACTACATTGAGTCTGTCCTCCAAGCTGATACTGCAAACTGCTCTCATGATAATCATTTGAAAGCATTCACTTTTATTGTGACTGCCATACTAAAATCCTATAATAGCACTCTGTTCCAGTCCTACATTTTCATTGTTTCATTCACAGCTCTTTCCTCACTGGCCCGTTATTACTTATCAGTTATCCCTTCCACAAGGCCCTACATCTGGCAGCCCCTGCTGTTCTCCAACAAGGTATAGATTCTCCAAAAATGATGGTACACACTGCTAATAATAATTGGTTTATTGGTCACTTTAATTGGATTATATAGCCTTCTCAAGGTTTCTAGTGTTTTAGGGTTTTTTTCTGTTTTTATTTTAAAGCTTTCTAAATGGAAACATCCTGTTTTTTCTAATAATTTATGATTATTATAAAAAAATACAGAAAGAATGAAAACATCTATGTGCTCTGTCCTCCAGAAACATTCATTCTTAACTATTTGGTATAGATTTTTACAGATTTTTTAAAGATGTATATATGGATTTATTTTTACCTGAATATCTTGTAATCAGAGAATTTTTAATCTTTTTCTTAATAACTAAAGCCTTGAGCTCAAAAATTTAAAAATAAGCAATAAAGCTTGAAAAAATTAGATTAAAGCAACTCAGAATCATGACATCTAGTGGTTTTGAGGTCAAGTAGTATCTGATTTTAAGTATTATTGGTCACCATTATGTTAATAATAGGAAAAAACCCCATAATTTTCTATAACTGGTGTGAAGCACTTTTCATATGGCAGTTTTATTATCCCCAGTTGACTAAAGCACAGAGAAATTAAATCATTTTCCTAAAGTGGCACAGCTAGTTTTTGATGGAGCTAAGATTCTGACTCTAGGAAGTCTGATTCTTGAGTGCATATAACCATTACACAGTTATTAATAATATAAGATTTGCCACAGTGGAAATTTTACTTACTGAACAAGTATTTATGAACAAATACATGCTATCTAATAAGCAATTGTGCTAAGTACTGTAACAGGTCACAAGGACATAGAAGTAAACAAAATAGATGTAGCTCCTGATGTTCGGAACAGAGTCAAGTATTAAGTGAATAAATAGGCAAATGCTTATAATACATTGCTACTAAATATAAGTACATGATGCTGTGGAATCTATATAATATAGGCCCCAGTCCTTTCAAGGAAATCTTGTGAAAATAAATGACTTAAGAATACTTCTTATTTCCTCAGTTTCTTTTTTCCCTTTCCTACTAAATGTTTTTCTCCATTTTTTTCCTTTGTCTTCTTTGCTTCTCTTCTAATTTTCATCCCAGCAATGACCTAAATCTGGTTTCTTGCAGGTTAAGCCTTCTCTAACACTCTTGCCATCTGTTCTTCTGGCTCTGCAGCACAAGATTTTATCCTCTGGTAGTTTTTCATTAAGCTAATCTTTGTACAGCTTACAAAGTGCTTTACAGTTGATAAATCTTTCATTTAACAATTAGTGCTTATTTTACCTATGATGGTAGTCCTTGACCTTTTGAGAAAACATCTAAAGGTTATAAAAATACTATGTGAACTGGCCCAAATCCTTTCAAGTCTGAAATTTTATTTCACATAGTAATTGCTTCATATGGTTGACCACTATAAAATTTACTCAGGAACTCTTTAAACATAATTTTGGAGAACTTTCTTCATGTCTGAGGAACATTACCATGGATTGATTCTTTTTTTTTTTTCATTTATTTTATTGATGTATAATTGATTTGTAATGTGTTGATTTCTGCTGTACATCAAATGATTCAGTAATACATATACTCATTTTCATATTCTTTTCCATTATGGTTTATGACATGATATTGAATAAAGTTCCTGTGTTACACAGTAGGTCCTTGTTTATCCATTCTGTATATGATATGTTTGCATTTACTGGTCCCAAACTCCCAGTTCATCCCTCCCTGATCCCTTCCACTTTGGCAACAACCAGTGTGTTCTCTATACCTAGGAATCTGTTTCTGTTTCATAGATAAGTTCATCTGTGTCATATTTTAGATTCTACATAAAAGTGATATGATATTTGTCTTTCAGTTTCTGACTTATTTCACTTGGTATGATAATTCCTAGATCCATCCACGTTGCTGCAACTGACATTATTTCATTCTTTTTTGTGACTGAGTAATATTCCACTGTATATAGGTGCCAGATCTTTATCCACTCTCTGTCAGTGGACATTTAGGTTGTTTCCATGTCTTGGCTGTTTTAAATAGTACTGCTATGAACTGCATGTTTCTTTTTGAATTATAGTTTGTCCAGATATATGCCCAGGAGTGGTATTGCTGGATCATATGGCAACTCTTATTAGAGAAATATTCTTACCTTTTATCACTAGCTATTCCACATCTCCACTCCCAGAACACTTTCTTGTCATCCCAATTTATATTCAGATACCTAAATCCTAGGGCTTCCCTCGTAACTCAGTCGGTCAACAATCTGCCTGCAATGCAGGAAACCTGGGTTCACTTCCTGGATTGGGAAGATCCCCTGGAGAAGGAAATGGCAACCCACTCCAATATTCTGCCTGGAGAATCCCATGGACAGAGGAGCCTGGCAGGATACAGTCCATGCGGTTGCAAGAGATGGACACGACTTAGTGACTAAACCACCACCACCACCTAAATCCTAGAACATACTCGCTTGCTCACTTTCTAATTGTTTAAAGAACCCTGACTACCATTTCCTTCTGGGGAGGGCTAAACACAGAATCAGTTCAGTTCAGTTCAGTCACTCAGTCATGTCCAACTCTTTGCAACCCCATGAATTGCAGCACGCCAGGCCTCCCTGTTCATTACCATCTCTCGAAGTTCACTCAGACTCAGTCCATTGAGTCCGTGATGCCATCCAGCCATCTCATCCTCTGTCGTCCCCTTCTCCTCCTGCCCCCAATCCCTCCCAGCATCAGAGCCTTTTCCAGTGAGTCAACTCTTCGTATGAGGTGGCCAAAGTACTGGAGTTTCAGCTTTAGCATCATTCTCTAGTTTTCTTGAAGAGATCTCTATTCTTTCCCATTCTGCTGTTTTCCTCTATTTCTTTGCATTGATCGCTGAGGAAGGCTTTCTTACCTCTTCTTGCTATTCTTTGGAACTCTGCATTCAGATGTTTATATCTTTCCTTTTGTCCTTTGCTTTTCACCTCTCTTCTTTTCACAGCTATTTGTAAGGCCTCCCCAGACAGCCATTTTGCTTTTTTGCGTTTCTTTTCCATGGGGAAGGTCTTGATCCCTGTCTCCTGTACAATGTCACGAACCTCTGTCCATAGTTCATTAGGCACTCTATCTATCAGATCTAGTTCCTTAAATCTCTTTCTCATTTCCACTGTATAATCATAAGGGATTTGATTTACGTCATACCTGAATGGTCTAGTGGTTTTCCCTCCTTTCTTCAATCTAAGTCTGAATTTGCCAATAAGAAGCTCATGATCTGAGCCACAGTCAGCTCCCAGTCTTGTTTTTGTCTGACAGAATGTGGTCCACTAGAGAAGAGAATTGCAAGCCACTTCAGTATCCTTGCCCTGAGAACCCCATGAACAGTATGAAAAGGCAAAATGATAGGATACCAAAAGAGAAACTCCCTAGGCCAGTAGTTGCCCAATATGCTACTGGACATCAGTGGAAAAATAACTCCAGAAAGAATGAAGGGATGGAGCCAGAGCAAAAACAGTACTCAGTTGTGGATGTGACTGGTGATAGAAGCACGGTCCGATGCTGTAAAGAGCAATATTGCATAGGAATCTGGAATGTCAGGTCCATGAATCAAGACAAATTGGAAGTGGTCAAACAAGAGATGGCAAGAGAGAATGTCGACATTCTAGGAGTCAGCGAACTAAAGTGAACTGGAATGGGTGAATTTAACTCAGATGACCATTATATCTACTACTGCAGGCAGGAATCCCTCAGAAGAAATGGAGTAGCCATCATGGTCAACAAAAGAGTCCGAAATGCAGTACTTAGATGCAATCTCAAAAATGACAGAATGATCTCTGTTCGTTTCTAAGGCAAACCATTCAGTATCACAGTAATCCAAGTCTATGCCCCAACCAGAAATGCTGAAGAAGCTGAAGTTGAACGGTTCTATGAAGACCTACAAGACCTTCTAGAACTAACACCCAAAAAAGATTCCTTTTCATTATAGGGGACTGGAATGCAAAAGTAGGAAGTCAAGAAACACCTGGAGTAATAGGCAAATTTGGCCTTGCAATACAGAGTGAAGCAGGGCAAAGGCTATAGAGTTTTGCCAAGAAAACACCCTGGTCATAGCAAACATCCTCTTCCAACAACACAAGAGAAGACTCTACACGTGGACATCACCAGATGGTCAACACCAAAATCAGATTGAGAATATTCTTTGCAGCAAAGATGGAGAAGCTCTATATAGTCAGCAAAAACAAGACCAGGAGCTGACTGTGGCTCAGATCATGAGCTTCTTAAAAACAGAATAGTAGGGGTCAAAAAAATGATATATTTGGGGAATTTGAAGAAATGCTGAATTAGGGGTAATGTATCACAAAGAAAGGTGGCA
>SJYC01009301.1:0-40233 GCA_006408675.1 Madoqua kirkii
GCTCTGCAGCACAAGATTTTATCCTCTGGTAGTTTTTCATTAAGCTAATCTTTGTACAGCTTACAAAGTGCTTTACAGTTGATAAATCTTTCATTTAACAATTAGTGCTTATTTTACCTATGATGGTAGTCCTTGACCTTTTGAGAAAACATCTAAAGGTTATAAAAATACTATGTGAACTGGCCCAAATCCTTTCAAGTCTGAAATTTTATTTCACATAGTAATTGCTTCATATGGTTGACCACTATAAAATTTACTCAGGAACTCTTTAAACATAATTTTGGAGAACTTTCTTCATGTCTGAGGAACATTACCATGGATTGATTCTTTTTTTTTTTTCATTTATTTTATTGATGTATAATTGATTTGTAATGTGTTGATTTCTGCTGTACATCAAAATGATTCAGTAATACATATACTCATTTTCATATTCTTTTCCATTATGGTTTATGACATGATATTGAATAAAGTTCCTGTGTTACACAGTAGGTCCTTGTTTATCCATTCTGTATATGATATGTTTGCATTTACTGGTCCCAAACTCCCAGTTCATCCCTCCCTGATCCCTTCCACTTTGGCAACAACCAGTGTGTTCTCTATACCTAGGAATCTGTTTCTGTTTCATAGATAAGTTCATCTGTGTCATATTTTAGATTCTACATAAAAGTGATATGATATTTGTCTTTCAGTTTCTGACTTATTTCACTTGGTATGATAATTCCTAGATCCATCCACGTTGCTGCAACTGACATTATTTCATTCTTTTTTGTGACTGAGTAATATTCCACTGTATATAGGTGCCAGATCTTTATCCACTCTCTGTCAGTGGACATTTAGGTTGTTTCCATGTCTTGGCTGTTTTAAATAGTACTGCTATGAACTGCATGTTTCTTTTTGAATTATAGTTTGTCCAGATATATGCCCAGGAGTGGTATTGCTGGATCATATGGCAACTCTTATTAGAGAAATATTCTTACCTTTTATCACTAGCTATTCCACATCTCCACTCCCAGAACACTTTCTTGTCATCCCAATTTATATTCAGATACCTAAATCCTAGGGCTTCCCTCGTAACTCAGTCGGTCAACAATCTGCCTGCAATGCAGGAAACCTGGGTTCACTTCCTGGATTGGGAAGATCCCCTGGAGAAGGAAATGGCAACCCACTCCAATATTCTGCCTGGAGAATCCCATGGACAGAGGAGCCTGGCAGGATACAGTCCATGCGGTTGCAAGAGATGGACACGACTTAGTGACTAAACCACCACCACCACCTAAATCCTAGAACATACTCGCTTGCTCACTTTCTAATTGTTTAAAGAACCCTGACTACCATTTCCTTCTGGGGAGGGCTAAACACAGAATCAGTTCAGTTCAGTTCAGTCACTCAGTCATGTCCAACTCTTTGCAACCCCATGAATTGCAGCACGCCAGGCCTCCCTGTTCATTACCATCTCTCGAAGTTCACTCAGACTCAGTCCATTGAGTCCGTGATGCCATCCAGCCATCTCATCCTCTGTCGTCCCCTTCTCCTCCTGCCCCCAATCCCTCCCAGCATCAGAGCCTTTTCCAGTGAGTCAACTCTTCGTATGAGGTGGCCAAAGTACTGGAGTTTCAGCTTTAGCATCATTCTCTAGTTTTCTTGAAGAGATCTCTATTCTTTCCCATTCTGCTGTTTTCCTCTATTTCTTTGCATTGATCGCTGAGGAAGGCTTTCTTACCTCTTCTTGCTATTCTTTGGAACTCTGCATTCAGATGTTTATATCTTTCCTTTTGTCCTTTGCTTTTCACCTCTCTTCTTTTCACAGCTATTTGTAAGGCCTCCCCAGACAGCCATTTTGCTTTTTTGCGTTTCTTTTCCATGGGGAAGGTCTTGATCCCTGTCTCCTGTACAATGTCACGAACCTCTGTCCATAGTTCATTAGGCACTCTATCTATCAGATCTAGTTCCTTAAATCTCTTTCTCATTTCCACTGTATAATCATAAGGGATTTGATTTACGTCATACCTGAATGGTCTAGTGGTTTTCCCTCCTTTCTTCAATCTAAGTCTGAATTTGCCAATAAGAAGCTCATGATCTGAGCCACAGTCAGCTCCCAGTCTTGTTTTTGTCTGACAGAATGTGGTCCACTAGAGAAGAGAATTGCAAGCCACTTCAGTATCCTTGCCCTGAGAACCCCATGAACAGTATGAAAAGGCAAAATGATAGGATACCAAAAGAGAAACTCCCTAGGCCAGTAGTTGCCCAATATGCTACTGGACATCAGTGGAAAAATAACTCCAGAAAGAATGAAGGGATGGAGCCAGAGCAAAAACAGTACTCAGTTGTGGATGTGACTGGTGATAGAAGCACGGTCCGATGCTGTAAAGAGCAATATTGCATAGGAATCTGGAATGTCAGGTCCATGAATCAAGACAAATTGGAAGTGGTCAAACAAGAGATGGCAAGAGAGAATGTCGACATTCTAGGAGTCAGCGAACTAAAGTGAACTGGAATGGGTGAATTTAACTCAGATGACCATTATATCTACTACTGCAGGCAGGAATCCCTCAGAAGAAATGGAGTAGCCATCATGGTCAACAAAAGAGTCCGAAATGCAGTACTTAGATGCAATCTCAAAAATGACAGAATGATCTCTGTTCGTTTCTAAGGCAAACCATTCAGTATCACAGTAATCCAAGTCTATGCCCCAACCAGAAATGCTGAAGAAGCTGAAGTTGAACGGTTCTATGAAGACCTACAAGACCTTCTAGAACTAACACCCAAAAAAGATTCCTTTTCATTATAGGGGACTGGAATGCAAAAGTAGGAAGTCAAGAAACACCTGGAGTAATAGGCAAATTTGGCCTTGCAATACAGAGTGAAGCAGGGCAAAGGCTATAGAGTTTTGCCAAGAAAACACCCTGGTCATAGCAAACATCCTCTTCCAACGACACAAGAGAAGACTCTACACGTGGACATCACCAGATGGTCAACACCAAAATCAGATTGAGAATATTCTTTGCAGCAAAGATGGAGAAGCTCTATATAGTCAGCAAAAACAAGACCAGGAGCTGACTGTGGCTCAGATCATGAGCTTCTTAAAAACAGAATAGTAGGGGTCAAAAAAATGATATATTTGGGGAATTTGAAGAAATGCTGAATTAGGGGTAATGTATCACAAAGAAAGGTGGCATGTATTTGAATTGGTAGATTTGAGGAATAAAGGAAAGGTGAATGAATTCATACCCCTTACTTTCCCTTTCCCTGAGTACTGAAAAGCAAAAGAAAGCCTTGGTAATTTTGTGTAAAGGTTTCTAATATCTAAATCAAGTATGAGTTTTCAATTTTAAATTTAAAATATATAAAATTGGGGAATGAAATGTCCTGAAACTGATTTATGGTGATAGTTTCATTAGTCAGTGAAGTTACTTTAAAAAAAAATCATCTTTTCCACCTGAAATGGGTATGTGTACAAGGAAAAAAGAATATAACACTAAAAACTCAGTCCTTTAGTCACACTACATTTCAAATGCCTCATAACCACATGTAGCAAGTAGCTACCATTTTGAACGCTATAGGTTTAATAGTATATAAAACTTTTTCATGTTGTTGCAAATGACATTATTTAATTCTTTTCTCATTTTCAATCTGTTTCAAAATACTTACAACAGACATATAACAACCAAAATAGAAAACTTGCAAAAAATCTAATATCCTTAATGTATCAGGGACTTATAAAAGAAACATATGATAATAAATATTTTAAAAGTTCAAGGCAACTAGCAAGTAAAGAAATGTATTTTAAAAGGATTAGTATTTTTTACTATGAAATAGATTTGTTTTTAAAAAAGATACTCCTACTGTTAAGATGAGAAAAAATGGATACTGCTGACAGACGTATAAACTAGTACAGCTTTTTTGAAAGTTGGTTGGACAATCTGGAAATACGGACTGAGGAGCCTGGTGGGTTACAGCCCAGGGCTCGAAAAGAGTCAGACATGACTGAGCAGTTAACACTTTCACATTCATCCAAGGCCTTAAAAATAGGCATTCCATTTGACCCAGCAATTCTACTTTTAGTAATTTATCTTATAAAAATAAATATGGATGGAAGCAAGGATTTATCTATGAGGATTTTTAATGCAATATGGGTATAGTGGCAAAAAAACATAAAAATAATCTAAATGCCCATCAATGGAGAATTGATTAAATTATTATACATTTATAGACTAGAATATTGAATAGTCATTTCTAATTATACAACAGAATATTTAATAATATTTTAAATGTTCATTTTACATAATTGGTTATTTAAAAATGAAAACTTTAAAAAATAAATGACTCATAAAAACAACCAAGTAGAATGGTGGTTGCCAAGGGCTGGAGGGAGGGGAAAATGGGGAGTTGTTTAATGGGCATAGAGTTTAGTTTTGTAAGATGAAAAGGTTCTGGAGATTGATTGTATAACAATGTGAATATACTGTTAAAAAAAGACAACAGGCCCAACCGAAATGGAGTTGCTTATCCTAAGCACCATGTCATCAAACCAAAACTTGACTTACAGTTTTGCCTCTTTCAAAAATGGAATCTTAAACTAGCCAATCGGGAACTGCCTAGTCCATACCCCTTAGGTAACCTGCCTGATAGACCCATCCCCTAAAGGATACAATAGCTAAGCACTCTTCTGCCTAGTATAATGTCCTTGTTCCCATTGCCTTCTGCCTATAAAAGTCTAATTTTGTACAGCTCCTTGGAGCTCCTTTTGGTCTGCTAGATAGAATTCTGCCTAATCTGTGATTGTGGAAGAAAACCAATAAGATGTTTAAATTTACTCAAGTTGAATTTTGTGTTTTAACAATACTTAACACTATTGAACTATACACTTAAAAATTTTTAAGATAATAAATTTTGTTATGAGTATTTTACTAAATTTTTAAGAAATTTAGTAACTTTAAAAAGAAAATAAATGATTCTATTTTTATTTTAATTGTCTATGCCTTTATACATGCATAAATCAAAAAATAAGAGTAGTTATCTCTGGGTGTTACAATTACCAGTATATTTAATTTTCTTCTCTTTATTTTTCCATTTGTGTCTACCATGAACGTGTTACTTTTATAATCAGAATGGTATTATTATATCTCCAACTTCTTGGTAAAGAAACTTAAATTTCTTTAACAATGAACAAAGCCTTATAGTCTACATTTAGAAGTGTATTAAGCCTGGGGCTTCCCTGGTGGCACAGTGGATAAGGATCTGCCTGCCAGTGCAGGGGACACAGTTTCGATCCCTGATCCAGGAAGATTCCACATGCTGTGGAGCAACTAAGCCTGTGTACCACAGCTACTGAGCCCGAGCTCCAGAGCCTGTGCTCCACAGTGGCTGCAAAGAAACGCCCTCACAGCACAACAAGGAGCAGCCCCCACTTGCCACAACTAGAGGAAGCCCACGCAGCGAAGACCCAGGGCAGCCAAAAATAAGGTACTAATGAAAATGAGTGTTTTTAAAAAGCATGTTAAGCCTAGTGCAGAAAATATCAAATAATATAAATACATTCTAAAATGTAATGAGGATGTCAGGGGAAAAACAAGAGGTAACTTGTTGTCTCAAAGGAGTAGGAGGAAACGTTTAAAAAATCAGAGACTCAGAAAAAAGAGAGCAAAATCACTAAACACGAACTTGGCCTACTTCAAAAGTTTGCCCAGAGCCAATTCTGCTTAAATAAGCCAAAAATGGAGAGAAGACCCATGATCCCTGAGAAATTGCATGGGCAAGAAGTAATCTTGGGTGCCGAAAAAGCCAGTTTTTATAATTCTGACATTTAGACTTGGGGAAAATACTTAATTGGATTGTCTTATTTTCACTGGGACACTTACTGTGTTCTGAGTAATCTTTATAAATCCTAATTGTCTCTCTTAGTTTATTCATAGGACATAGGGAAGTCACACAGGGTCCATTAAACATACACTCACCCTCCTGGGAATCTCTTTTCAACGTATATACTGAGTGTGCCTAAGAAAGAGAATTTTGGGACTTTCCTGGGGTCCAGTGGCTGAGACTCCAAGCTCCTAATGCAGGCAGTCCAGGTTCGATCCCTGGTCAGGGAACTAGATCCCACCTACCACAACAAAACAATCTGCATGCTGCAGTGAAGATGAGAGATCTCGCATGTACTAACTAAGACCCTGTGCAGCCAAATAAATATTTTTTTATAAAAGAATTTCATATAACAGTTGAAACTAGATTTCGCTTAATATATAGTATGAATGCAGTGACCAGCATGCAGAATTTTAAAGAACATCTGATTTTCAAATATCAAGTTCTATTGTTGCATAATTACATCCCAGTATTTGGTTTGAAAACTATGGTCACAATGATGAAATATATACATTATTTTACTTGTGAGGATCCTGGCACACATGGACTGAGTAGGCACATTGATCCCACCAATGGAGCAGAGTTTGTTACCTTCAAAGAGATCTTAGGGCTCCAGAAAATCTCCCACTGTTGTTGCCCTTCAGGAAGTGATTCAAAGATCCTTCTCCCAACACCAATACATTTCTATTAATCTCAGATCAAATAAATACTTTTTCAGCTTTAGCTTTAGTTGAGAAGTTGGTATGTTAATGTTTTAACTGCTCTTTCTCCAACTACAACAGAAACAGAAAAGGACCTTCAAGCTCTGATCTGCAAAGAGTTAACGTCTTAAGAGCTAAATAGAACTGTATTAACTCCTCTCTTAACAAGCCAGGAAGACAAGAGGATTCTGCAGAACTGGAGGACACCAAAACAGTTAGAGAAAAGAATAAGAGAGAGCTCTCTAGAGGAAGCAAGAACTGTAAGTTTGTATCAAATACGTGTTTATAGTCTTCCATTTCTTTCCCTGGGGTTTTTGAGAGGAGTGAAAAAGGTTTATTCATTTTGTCTTGCGCTGATCTCCCACGCATCCAGACACAATGCCATTGGGCTTCCCTTGTGCTTCAGCTGCTAAAGAATCTGCATGCAGCGTGGGTCAGAACGGTCCCCTGGAGACGGAGATGACTATTCACTCCAGTATTCTTACCGGAGAATTCTGTATTGTGCCAGTCTGATAGGCATCCAGACGCAATATCACTAGGTCATCTTTAATCCTGTCACCTTCTTCACTCCATTCCACATCCAACTAGTTGGCAAGTATTTAGATTCTGCTTCTTCAGTGTCTTTGTAATCTATCCCAGTCTTCCATCTCCCTGCCACCATCCTTCCTAGTTCAAGGTCACTTTCCTGAACCACAGCAATATCCTAATGCTCCTCTTTGCCAGTCTTTTTAGCGCACTTATTCCAGATGAATCTTCCTAAAGCCTTTCCACAGTCCTAACTCTATTGTTCTTGTGCTCAAAATGTATAATTCTTACCCATTCCCTGCAGAATGAATATAACTCCTCTAGTTTATATGCAAGGTCTTTCAACATATGCTTCCTTTTACTTGAATTTTCACAACTGTTTCTCAAAGTTGTCTGCCTACCTGCTTCTGTTGAAGACCACCCTGCTCTTTGCCCATCTCTGACTCTATTCAAACTCTCCTCTATCTGTATAAACCATTCTATATCTCCACCTGCAAAATCCCTCCAGACCCCAACAATCTTCCCTCTGTAAAGCTTTATCTGATCCTTCAAGTAAATGTGAATTTCAGTCTTCCTTTATACTCTCATTTTGCTTTGCTCTTCTCAGATTGACTTTTTCTTTCTTTTTTTTTTCAGATTGACTTTTATATTTCACCTTACAGCTAAGGATGGGCTTTTCTCATTTCTCCTCTCCTCATTAATTATTCACTTCCTCAGAGCAAGGACTTTATTTTTCTTTCTTTTCTGTGGGAAACTACATTATTTTATTATTATAATTGACACTGTATAGCATAATGATTTGAATTACATATATTCTGAAATGATTACCACAGTTTAGTAAACAGACATCATCTTATATAGACACAAAATTAAAGAAATATAATCCTTGTGATGAGAACTCTTAAAATTTACTCTCTTAACAACTTTATAATGTACAGCAGTGTTAATTATATTTATCAAGTATATTACATCCCTGGCATTTATTATTTTAGACATGAAACTAGAAGTTTGTACCTTTTGACTACATCCAATTCCCATTCTGCTCACCTCCACCTCTGGTAACCACAAATCTGAGGGCTGTATTTTTTCCTCCATGTAGCAACTGCACCAAATGGGTATTCAGTAACATTTGCGAAATTAAGTTCAATCCAAATTCTAGGCGTTCCTGTCATCTTTTCAGAGCATTCACACAACAGACACTGAAATTACAGAGCCTATACTTTTCTCCAGAGCTTCTCTTTGTCTCTGTCTCTGCTCCAAGTTTCTTTCTCAATGCTTACATCTCCTTTCTGTCCTTTTAAATAAGATCAGCTCCTCCTGAGTTCCCTCACTCACTGTTATTTTCTCTAAGATCCCTTCACAATTTGTCCCTTTCTTCCCCCAGATTTTTAGTTCGAAGGAGCCCAACTTTAGTGCCCCCTTTCAGGGACTTGTCTTTTTATCAGACCTGTTAAAGTTAACGTCTTATGCAATGGGAAGACCTGAATTCCCAATCTATATTAAACTTAAAGTAGTTAAAACACTACTTCTATGTTTTAACACATAGGTCCACTTAATCCATGGATTTTTAGAGGATGGAAATATTTTTACAACATCATTTCCTATGCACTACTGAAATGCTACTGACAATCCTTTGAGCAGATTTCTCACCTGATTTTCACAGTTTTCTTCTTTTTTCTCTCTTCTGCTCATGTAAGTGAGACCATTATGGCTCTCACTTCACTGTGTTCTTAGAGATGAGAGAGAATTAATGCAAAACCTTGTAAAATTATTAAAAGCAACTCTAAAAAGGAAAACAATTTCTATCACAACCCAATATAATAGTGATACATTAGTTGAAAAATTATGATGTATCTGCAGATACCAGGCACTCTGTTAGGAACAAAGATATCCTCAAAAGAGCTGATAGGCTAGTAAAGAGACATGTGATGTTCAAATACCATGGAGAACTAACTTATACTAGCCAACATATAAGAACATTACATATATACATATCATAATATAATCATTAACTTATACCAATAAATACAATAAGAATTATCAATTGGCCAGAAACTAGTTCAGCAAAAACAACAAAAACAGCTAGCATTTAGCTAATATGGAGACTATACTAAGTGGCAAGCATTATGTACACTTTTTATAATCATTATTTCATTTGACCCTAATCGTAATCATATGAGGATTTCATCCCTATTTTATAGGTAAGGAAAATAAACAGAATGGTTAAGTAACTTGGCACTGTCACACAGCAAAAGAAAGATGTGAATCAGGTCTTTATTATTCCTAGGCTTTAGACTACAGTCACTGTTTACAGTTCATTTTCTTCAACTTTAATCAGAGGTGAGTATAAAATCAGATGAAGCAGAGTTGGCTGTATAATTTTGATTTTTATGTCAGCACACTGGTTTTATTCAGCAATCACTATGAATGAGTTATTCTTTGCCCTCACTCACCTGCCCTTGCCCCAGTATACTACAATTCTGAATATCACTGCCACAAATTCATTTTTGTCTTTCATTCCATGGAGTGCAAAACAAGTGATAAAGTCTTCTTTATATCTACTCTCCACTCTTTCTCCTGAGCCTTTAGATCTGATCCCTTCATTGCTTTTGGGTGTCCCTTCACAGTCTGACCTGAGTCTTCTTTTCTGGCCTTCTGATAGCCTCCATTTCATTCTTAGCGCTGCTTTGACCACTTTCGGTGGTGCTTTTCATAGCACATAGTACCAAGTGGCTCCGTAGTACTATACCGCTTTGGTGGTGTATTTTGGAGTAGTCATAAACCAGGACACTCTTCTCTGGGTCCAAATAGTATTAAAGAACCACAGAATCTCTTTCTCTACTACAGCTTCATTTTTGTAAATGGCTTCAGGTGAGAGGACAGGTCTCTGATGTAGTCAACCCTCCTTTCCTTTTATCTTACTTTTCTACAATAAACTGGTTGAGAAAATGGAGTAATATAGCAGACATTGGAGAAGGAAATGGCAACCCACTCCAGTATTCTTGCCGGGAAAATCCCATGGATGGAGGAGCCTGGTGGGCTACAGTTCACAGGGTCGCAAAGAGTCGGATACGACTCAGCGACTTCACTCACTCACTAGCAGACATAAAAACAGCTTTCAGTGTGAGGACTGACTTTAAAACAAAATGGTTTTCTTGGTTGCTTCCATTTTGTCCTTATCCTAGGACTATTGTCGAATGTGCAACTTTTGGGTGATTGTCAGCTTCCTTAACATAGAAATCTGTATAGATCCATTTAGAATTATGTCATTCGAAAGATATTCTCCACTTACTGTGGTTTAAAAAATGAAACATCACAGAACAGAATATGAATGATTCAATTCAAGTCAAATTGTCTGGAAAATAAATCAACAAAATGTTAATGTTTTCTCCCAGTAAATTTCTCCATCATGCTTCCTACCTTCTTCTTTGTATTTCTCTGCTTATTCAAAATTAGCTTGTGAACAAGCTTCTTCAGTTGACAAGTCAAGCTAGTTTCAGCATAAAGGGGAATTTGTTTTAAGGACATAATACTTTCATGCAGAATCTAAGGGCAGGAACAGAGACAGGCGCTGGGGAAGACTAAAATCAGGGACAGGAAACTTTCAGTACCTTTTAACTCGACCACTCAGTGTTGGTCTCTCTCTTGACTTGTTTATTCGTTCACCTGTTCACTTACTCAATATATATTTATTAGGTGCCTATTACATTCTAGGGCTTCCCAGGTGGTGCTAGTGGTAAAGAACTCACTGCCAATGCAGGAGACAAAAGAGACGCAGGTTCAGTCCCCGGGTCAGCAAGAGGGCATGGCAACCCACTCCAGTATTCTTGCCTAGACAGAGGAGCCTAATTTCTAGGAGTTGTTCAAGTAAGAGGTTTTCTCTTGAACCAATTTTTTGCTTTCAAAGCCCTTAAGTTTTAGTAGGAGGAGGCAATAAATAAGTGTAAATAAATGAGGTAGTTTCTGGATATGGTAAGTGGTACTAGTGAAATAAACAGAGCAACACGATAGAGGAAGTAATCACTTTAGCTGCAAAGTCAGAGAAAGTCCTCTCGGCAGATGAGAAGACGCTGAGAGACTGAAGGGTGAAAAGGAACTAGTCCTGTGAAGAGTAAGGGAAAGAGCATTCCAGCCCAGTGCAAATGCTCTGAGGCAAACGCTATATGTATTATAGTATTTAAAGCCAGGAGATTGGATATTGCAATTCAGAAAATGAGGTTTGAAGTGACTCTGCAGATGGAATTTCCGTATTTAGGCTACAACTTAGAATATGGCCATCCCAGAAATCCCAAGTTTACGTAATAGTTTTAGTCATCCACAGAGGGTAAATTTAAGTCTCTTAGTCTCATTTCCAAATGCCTGGAGGAAAGAATTTGATTGGCCCAGCTTAGGTCAGTTGTCTATCCCTGGTCTAATGAGCAATGACTGTAGGAACTGGATCATAGACTATAAACCCAATTACTGATGTGTTGGTCCCTATCACCAATACATCCCTATAATGGAGTAGCGAGGGGTTCAGAAGCTCATTTCCTAGAGAAAGGGGATGGTCATTGGCTTCCAGGCTGAGCAGACACTTTTAAAATGATCCATAAGGATATGGATCAATTCTATAATTGGAAAAAATGATTTTATTCTTAATAAATAACATCATTATTACCGAATGTTTGGTTTTATCCTTTAGTGTAGAGTGATTCACTTCACCTCAGAAAAGACTATGCCATGTCTTATACCATCAGAAAGTGTTGAGAAATTTCTGCTGCCGCTTAAGTCTAGCCTGCAGATGACATCCCCAAACTGCAAGTAATTGACTGAAGGTTTCCTTTATTTTCTGTGTCCTGTGGTATCTCTCACAGCTTGGGAGATGATATGACATCTTATCTTCTGGAGGACCATACAGCAAAGATATCTCTGATGATACCAGCCTCTAAAGGTAAACTCAGTAATGAAAACAACCCTCAGTCTGTTATTGTGGGGCATCTTGCTAGTCTACACAGTGACTGCTTTGCTCTCAGCCCTTTTCTTCAATCTTCTCAATTTTCTTCATATGTTCTTATAATAAAAAATTTTATTGTGTGGGTTTATGAGCACCACAAACACAAGCCAAGAACAAATGAGCGAGTCTCATTCATCTATGCATGGGATCAGCCCTTCACTCTCACTAAGCAGAGGTAGGCAATTTAAAAGAAAGAGCACAGCCCCACTACCACTTCTTCCCCACTCACCTGAAGATATTTTTGTAACTTTGTTCACACACTCCCACTCCTCAGTCCTATTCATAGCTACTGATAATTCTCTTTTCACCTGATTTCACTTCTCTAAGTTTTATTTCCAAGATCGGGCATTTTATGCACTGCTCATGGGTGTATAAATGGTGTGATCATTTTGGAATGAAAGCTTGGCACTAGCTAGTAAAACTGAATATGCAGCTTTACTTTGGGGTATAAAGTGGCAGAGTTTTTTGCATAGATAAGAGACATTGATCAGAATATTTATAGCAGCGTTGTTCAAAAGAGTAAAAAATGTAACACCATAAATGTCCATTGACCAGAAAAATGAATATACATTGATATATAGTCCTACATTGAAATAATAAATTTGCCTTCTCTATAATAAGTAAATAGTTATAATTTTCCTTACAAAACTATAAAGAAATACAAGGCAATTATTAATACAACATTCAAGATAGTGGACACTTCTGGAGGAATAGTATGGATGAAGAACTTACAGAGGGCACTAGTAATCTTTTGTTTCTTAACCTGGTATGTATTTTATGTGCATAAAATTTTATTTTTTACTTTTAAAGTAAAATAATTTTACTTTATTATTTAAACTGTCCATATGTGTTTTATTTCACAATTTATACGTGTTGTCCCTGACAATCAGCTGCATCATTTTTAACTTCATTGGTATGGAAGTTGTATTTTTTTTTTTATTCCAAGCAATTTTGAATTTATCTTAGAAATTTTGCTTTGAAAGAAAAAAAAGTTTGATCACATACAAATAAAACCACATTAATGGAATATTTTTATACATATATTTTAAAATTAATTGTTTAAAAGTTAATTTTAGGCACTTCCCTGGCAGTCCAGTGATTAAGACTTCACCTCCCAATGCAGAGGGTGCAGGTTTAATCCCTGGTCGAGGAGCTAAGTTTATACATGACTCAGAACTAAAAAACCAAAACTTAAAACAGAAATAATTTTAATAAAGACTTTAAAAAAATGATACACATCAAAAAAATAAAAATGCAGCATATTAAAAATTAATTTTAATTAATTTCTGATATAACCAATTTGAAAAAGAAAATAGTAATTATGGTACAGTTAAACTGTATAACTAAAAATGTTGACATTATAATGTCAGCCACTTCCCTGCTGGTACAGTGGATAAGAATCTGCCTGCCAGTTCAGGGGACACAGGTTTGATCCCTAACACAGGTCCTGGAAGATTCCACATGCAACTAAGCCCATATACTACAACCACTGAAGCCGTTGCACCCGCCTGACACTGAAACTACTGGGCCTGTGTACTGCAGCTACTGAAGCCTGAGTGGAAGAGTGAGATGTGTATAAGAGACAGATTTATACGTGTGAGATAGATATAACATACATAATATGTATATTAAATGCTGTATATTATACATAATAGTTTTATTGGGATATAAATCTTACATATATAAAGTTCACTCTTTTAAAATGTACAGTTCCTTAATTTTTACTGCATTCACAGTTTTGCATTCATCTCTACTACCTAATTTTAGAACATATAATTATCCCCCCCCAAAAAAAAACCTTATAGAAGACATCTCCATGTCCCCACTCTCTGCTCCTGATAATCACTAATCTGCTTTAAGTCTCTATGGATTTGCCTGTTCTCAACATTTGCTATAAATGTTATCATACAATATATGATTTTTTTCTGTCTGGCTTCTTTCACTTAGCAAAATGTTTTCAAAGTTTATTCAAATTGTAACATTTATCAGTGCTTCATTCCTTTTTGTAACTTTTATCACATTTTGTTTATACATTCATCAGTTGATGGACATTTGAGTTGTTTTCACTTTTTGCTTTTATAAATAATGCTGGTATGAACATTCATGTACAAGTTTCATATAAACATATATTTTCATTTCTCATAGGTATATACCCGAGTGGGATTGCTGGGTCATATGGTAACTCTTTGCTATTTTAAGGAACTGCCAGATTATTTCTGACAGCAGTTGCACATTTTTACATCCCTACTAACAATGTATGAGAGTTCCAATTTCCTCATATCATCATATATAATACTACATGGTCCAAGATCACAATTTCATCATATCATCATATATAAAACTACCTGGTCCAAGATCACAACAGTTTACTTCCATATTTTCTTCTAAGAAGTTTGCAGTTTTAGCTCTTACACTTAGGTCTGTGATCCATTTTTAAGTTGATGTTTAATATGTGGTGTATGGTAAGGATGCAGCTTCATTCTTTGTGTGTGTATATAGATTACCTTGGGTGGTATGGTCACTTTAATAATATTAATTCTTTCAATTCATGAACACAGTATATGTTTCTGTTTGTGTTGTCTTCAGTTTCTCTCATCAGTGTCTTATACTTTTCCAAGTACTGTCTTTCACCTCCTTAGACAAGTTTATTCCTAGATATTTCATTCTTCTGATACAATGGTAAATAGGATTGGTTTCTTAATTTCTCTGATAGTTTATGGTTATTGTATAGAAATTCAATAAATTTCTATATATTAATTTCATATCTGACAACTTTATTGAATTCATTGATGAGCTATAATAGTTTTCCAGTGTTTTTAGGATTTTCTGTGTAGAGTGTTAAGTTATCTGCAAACAGTAACAATTTTACTTCTTTCCCAATTTGGGTACCCTTTATTTCTTTTTCTTCTCTGATTGCCATGGCTAGAACTTCCAAAACTACGTTGAATGAAAGTGGCAAGAGTGGACATCTTTGTTTTGTTCCTGATCTTAGAGAAAATGTTCTCAGCTTTTTACTGTTGAGTATGACGTTAGCTCGGAGAAGGCAGTGGCACCCCACTCCAGTACTCTTGCCTGGAAAACCCCATGGACGGAGGAGCCTGGTGGGCTGCAGTCCATGGGGTTGCGACTAGGCAACTTCACTTTCACCTTTCACTTTCACACATTAGAGAAGGAAATGGCAACCCACTCCAGTGTTCTTGCCTGGAGAATCCAGGGACAGCGGAACCTGGTGGGCTGCCGTCAAGGAGGTCGTGCAGAGTCGGACACGACTGAAGCGACTTAGCAGCAGCAGCAGCATGATGTTAGCTGTAGGTTTGTCATATATGACTATTACATGCAGGACCCTTGGGTTGGGAATCCTAATGTGGGTCTCAGACCTCTTTTGTGAGAACCTCTACAGTGCATTTATCCTCCAGTTTGTGGATTCTCCACGTAGAGGAATGAGGCTTGATAATACCTTGCCCTTACCTTGTTGTTCCTGCTTTATCTCTTTGGTTGTAGGAGATCTTTTGTTGTTCTGCAGATAGTTGTGATTTTGGCGTGACCGTAATAGGAGGTGAGCTCAGGCCCTTTCTACTCGGCCATCTTGGCCAATCTCTGGGAGATATCTTTAAATGTCATCATTTGAAGAAGAATTGAGACTTCAGAACTGGAACACAAATTCAGCAAAATTTAAAAGTGTGGTAGACTTGATGTTGACTCCCTGAGGACTGGACTAGTACATACTTACTGCTTAGCTTTCCATTGGTCCTGAGGATGAAAATATGCAGAACTTCTAAACCATCAGGTTCAGAAGCAGGTGCCTGTAGGTTTGAAGAGAGGAGAAAGCTAGATCATAATATTTCAGTGAGACATCTACTATGTTCCTGATGTCCTTTAATGGTGCATAGCTGGAGATTTTGTGCCTCTTAAAGCTTTAATTGTTGCACAGATAAAGCACATGAAACAAACTGGCTGAGATGGTTGTCAAAGTTGGAAAAGACACAGAACTACTGACAGAAAACCTCTGTGCAGGACCTAATTACCTAGAGAATTCAGTTTGGAGACCATCCATAAAACCAAAAATCTGAAAGAACTCAATATTTCTTCAGCACAGTAAAGAGAGTATGGAAGAAGGTGCCAAAGTAAAGGTTTTATAATTTTGATTTGTGGGAAAAGAAACTTGCCTACGTGTCATTACAAATGGTGTCCAGTTTCCCTTCTGTTCTTTATATAGCTAAATAGCTAAAAGTAAATCAAATAAACTGTTTGCTATAAATACAAACTTTCATAAACGTTTCTCGTCATGCTACAGGTTTTCCTCCTAGTGATCATACTTTCCTGTTAAGTGTCCCTGACAATCAGCTGCATCATTTTTAACTTCATTGGTATGGAAGTTGTATTTTTTTTTTTATTCCAAGCAATTTTGAATTTATCTTAGAAATTTTGCTTTGAAAGAAAAAAAAGTTTGATCACATACAAATAAAACCACATTAATGGAATATTTTTATACATATATTTTAAAATTAATTGTTTAAAAGTTAATTTTAGGCACTTCCCTGGCAGTCCAGTGATTAAGACTTCACCTCCCAATGCAGAGGGTGCAGGTTTAATCCCTGGTCGAGGAGCTAAGTTTATACATGACTCAGAACTAAAAAACCAAAACTTAAACAGAAATAATTTTAATAAAGACTTTAAAAAAATGATACACATCAAAAAAATAAAAATGCAGCATATTAAAAATTAATTTTAATTAATTTCTGATATAACCAATTTGAAAAAGAAAATAGTAATTATGGTACAGTTAAACTGTATAACTAAAAATGTTGACATTATAATGTCAGCCACTTCCCTGCTGGTACAGTGGATAAGAATCTGCCTGCCAGTTCAGGGGACACAGGTTTGATCCCTAACACAGGTCCTGGAAGATTCCACATGCAACTAAGCCCATATACTACAACCACTGAAGCCGTTGCACCCGCCTGACACTGAAACTACTGGGCCTGTGTACTGCAGCTACTGAAG
Organism: Madoqua kirkii; assembly: GCA_006408675.1. Taxonomy (NCBI): domain Eukaryota; kingdom Metazoa; phylum Chordata; class Mammalia; order Artiodactyla; family Bovidae; genus Madoqua; species Madoqua kirkii. The sequence goes on from SJYC01009301.1 coordinate 17,083, forward strand.
CCTGAGTGGAAGAGTGAAGAGTAGCTCACCGCAACTAGAGCAAGCCTGCACACAGCCGTGAAGACCCAGTGCAACCAAAAATAAATATACACACAAATAAAATCATTATAAAATTTAAAAGAAAAAGTAAAAAATAGGACACAGTATAATACAAAAAAGTATTATTGGCTTGTACACGACCAGGGCTGGTGGGGTGAGAAGTCTTTGCCATTGCAAACAGGTATGAATCAGTGGGCCACTCAGCGGGCAGAAGTGTGATTCAACAGTGCCAGGGATAAAAACATAGCCCATGTAGTGAGGAGACTTGTTTCATTTAAGGGTATTGAGGACAGTGGGAACTGATTTGTCACTGAGAAGAAAGATGCAAATATGGGAAGATACAAGACCAGAATAAACCATGTGATTTTGGATCTTATATGAAGGTATCAGAGTGCCCTCATGGTTTCTAGCATATAGAAATAGACATAGGTGTGTATGTGTGACTGTGCACATATGTCTGTAAATATGCATACACTTCCTGACTCTGCCAGCTGAGAGGACATAGCCATAAGAACACAGTTCAGTTCAGTACAGTTCAGTTCCGTTGATCAGTCATGTCCGACCCTCTGTGACCCCATGAATCGCAGCACGCCAGGCCTCCCTGTCCATTACCAACTCCCGGAGTTCACTCAGCTTGCGTCCATCGAGTCAGTGATGCCATCCAGCCATCTCATCCTCGGTCGTCTCCTTCTCCTCCTGCCCCCAATCCCTCCCAGCATCAAAGTCTTTTCCAGTGAGTCAACTCTTCGCATGAGGTGGCCAAAATACTGGAGTTTCAGCTTGAGCATCATTCCTTCCAAAGAAATCCCAGGGCTTATCTCCTTCAGAATGGACTGGTTGGATCTCCTTGCAGTCCAAGGGACTCTCAAGAGTCTTCTCCAACATAACAGCTCAAAAGCATCAATTCTTTGGCGCTCAGCCTTCTTCACAGTCCAACTCTCACATTCATACATGACCACAGGAAAAACCATAGCCTTGACTAGACGGACCTTAGTCGGCAAAGTAATGTCTCTGCTTTTGAATATACTCTCTAGGTTGTTCATAACTTTCTTCCAAGGAATAAGTGTCTTTTAATTTCATGGCTGCAATCACCATCTGTAGTGATTTTGGAGCCGCCAAAAATAGTCTGACACTGTTTCCACTGTTTCCCCATCTATATCCCATGGAGTGATGGAACCGGATGCCATGATCTTCGTTTTCTGAATGTTGAGCTTTAAGCCAACTTTTTCGCTCTCCTCTTTCACTTTCATCAAGAGGCTTTTTAGTTCCTCTTCACTTTCTGCCATAAGGGTGGTGTCATCTGCATATCTGAGGTTATTGATATTTCTCCCGACAATCTTGATTGCAGCTTGTGTTTCTTCCAGTCCAACGTTTCTCATGATGTATTCTGCATATAAGTTAAATAAGCCGAGTGACAATATACAGCCTTGACGTACTCCTTTTCCTATTTGGAACCAGTCTGTTGTTCCATGTCCAGTTCTAACTGTTGCTTCCTGACCTGCATACAGATTTCTCAAGAGGCAGGTCAGGTGGTCTAGTATTCCCATCTCTTTCAGAATTTTCCACAGTTTATTGTGATCCACACAGTCAAAGGCTTTGGCATAGTCAATAAAGCAGAAATAGATGTTTTCTGGAACTCTCTTGCTTTTTCCATGATCCAGCAGATGTTGGCAATTTGATCTCTGGTTCCTCTGCCTTTTCTAAAACCAGCTTGAACATATGGGAGTTCATAGTTCATGTATTGCTGAAACCTGGCTTGGAGAATTTTGAGTATTACTTTACTAGTGAGTGAGATAAGTGCAATTGTGTGGTAGTTTGAGCATTCTTTGGCATTGCCTTTCTTTAGGACTGGAATGAAAACTGACCTTTTCCAGTCCTGTGGCCACTGCTGAGTTTTCCAAATTTGCTGGCATATTGAGTGCAGCACTTTCACAGCATCATCTTTATGGTGGAGAGGTCTGACAGAATGTAGTCCATTGGAGAAGGGAATGGCAAACCACTTCAGTATTCTTGCCTTGAGAACCCCATGAACAGTAGGAAAAGGCAAAGTGATAGGATACTGATAAAGGTTCTCCCCAGGTCAGTAGGTACCCAGTATGCTACTGGAGGTCAGTGGAGAAATAACTCCAGAAAGAATGAGAGGATGGAGCCAAAGCAAAAACAATACCCAGCTGTGGATGTGAATGGTGATAGAAGCAAGGTCCGATGCTATAAAGAGCAATATTGCATAGGAACCTGGAATGTCATGTCCATGAATCAAGGCAAATTGGAAGTGGTCAAACAAGAGATGGCAAGAGTGAATGTCAACATTCTAGGAATCAGTGAACTAAAATGGACTGGAATGGGTGAATTTAACTCAGAGGACCATCTACTACTGTGGGCAGGAATCCCTCAGAAAAAAATGGAATAGCCATCATGGTCAACAGAAGAGTCTGAAGTGCAGTACTTGGATGCAATCACAAAACCGACAGAATGATCTCTGTTCATTTCCAAGGCAAACCATTCAATATCACGGTAATCCAAGTCTATGCCCCAACCAGTAACGCTCTACAAGACCTTTTAGAACTAACACCCAAAAAAGATGTTCTTTTCATTATAGAGGACTGGAATGCAAAAGTAGGAAGTCAAGAAACACCAGGAATAACAGGCAAATTTGGCCTTGGAATGTGGAATGAAGCAGGGCAAAGACTAATAGAGTTTTGCCAAGAAAATGCACTGGTCATAGCAAACACCCTCTTCCAACAACACAAGAGAAGAATACACATGGACATCACCAGATAGTCAACACCAAAATCAGATGATTATATTCTTTGCAGCCAAAGATGGAGAAGCTCTATACAGTCAACAAAAACAAGACCAGGAGCTGACTGTGGCTCAGATCATGAACTCCTTATTGCCAAATTCAGACTGAAATTGAAGAAAGCAGGGAAAACTGCTAGACTATTCAGGTATGACCTAAATCAAACCCCTTATGATTATACAGTGGAAGTGAGAAATAGATTTAAGGCCTAGATGTGATAGATAGAGTGCCTGATGAACTATGGAATGAGGTTCATGACATTGTACAGGAGACAGGGATCAAGACCAAACCCATGGAAAAGAAACGCAGAAAAGCAAAATGGCTGTCTGGGGAGGCCTTACAAATAAGAACACAAAATACCCAAATCTTGGTTTTTAAATACCTTCTCTGGTAACACGTCAAGAGGTTCAGGTAGGGAAAGCACAAGGTGAGCCTACAATATCTTATTGTGCCAGGAAATAAGAAAAGTTCTCAAAGTCATGGAGATATTTTTCAAGGACATCAGAATCAGCTGGAAGGGCTCACTTTGGCCAAATCTGGAAAAATTTGAGCATTAAAAGGAATGATGTTGATGGATTATAACTCATTGAATAAAACAAATCTGTAAGATCACACAGATATAAATAAACAGATGAATTAACAAACACACTGAAGGAACATATTTTATAGCAGAATGCAACTAACAAGTGTAAAAGGAATAATGGAATTAAAAACTCACCATTTGGTGACCACGATAGCAGTAATTCAGGCAGGAATCATTAAACAATGCTAAAGCTAGTCGGTAAAAATTGTATGATGTCATATAACATTATGTCCTAATATACAGTGTCAAATTATTTCCCCAGAAAATAATTATTAATTAATGGGTTTTAAGAAGACTTCTCAATTAACTTTATGGTGACTCAATGGTAAAGAATCCCCTGTCAGTGCAGGAGACACAGGTTTGATCCCTGGGTCAGAAGATGCAGCCCACCCCGGTATTATGTGCCCACTGATACAATGCACTGAGAAAAGGATAGCTTCAGTTCTGTGGGGTGTCTGTCCCAGATGAATAATCTGAACCCACTGTGAAGAAACATCAGTCAAACCCTGACTGAGGGGCATTCTGCAAAGGAAATGGCCTTTACTCTGTGCTCTTAAAATGTCAAAGTCATGAAAGACAAGGAAAGACTAAAGAACTGTTCTAGAGTGAAGGAGACTAAAGAGACATGCCAATCAAGTGAAACACACGATCCTGAATTTTTGAAATCTGAATGGTCTATGGGTTAGATGGTAAAATAATATTAGGGCTAATTTCCTGATTTTGATGGATATACTGTATCCATCAAATATATCATAGTTCTTTAGAAGAAAATGGACATCATGGCTGTAATTTACTTTTAAATGATTCCAAAAAGTAATATGTAGAAAATACATGTAATTTTAAATATTAGGTAATATATGTATGTAGAAAGAGAGAGAAAGAATAAGATAAGACAAATGAAGTAAAATTAACAGTTATGAGCTTAAATTTTAAGCTCTGGGTTTTTCTTCAAGATCAGAACTGATTCTAAACTAGTGAACACTAACATACTCTATAGTATAGTGTACTGCAGTTTAGAGGCTCTATTCCAAGGAAGCAGATTTGGGGACAATTTCTCCATACCACGAAAACAAATGGTGACTCCTGGTACTCAAGAAAGGTTTCTATCCTTTTCCTTATGGGGGCTCTGAAGACAGTTATGGGTACAATCCTTGTCTAAGTCCAAATTATCTAATTATTATGAGAATGAAAAATAAAAGAGTAGATTAAAAATAAAAATTAAGTAGACTAAAAGCTCTACTTGCTACTTTTAGAAAGAGAATATACTTTCCAGATAGGAGGTTGAATCACATGCTGGAATGAAATGTAATGATTTTCCATATACAAGAATGACGAAGAATGATTGAGTGGTCCATTAGTGACATTTCATATACTTCATGAATTTCCTCTTAAACACATGACTCAAAATAGATTTAAGCCCTCTGGACAAGATATAGCCAGAGATATGATGACTTAAAACCATTACATATAAGAATAATCTCTATTTACCCTCTTCCGGGACTTTAGGTAAGAGTACAAAAACTCAACCACACTTGAGCAGGATGACTCGGGATGAATTGGAGGACAGTTTGTTTCGTCTTCGTGAAGAGCACATGTTGGTGAAGGAGCTTTTTTGGAAGCAACAAGATGAGATCAAAAGGTACCCAGAGTTCTTCTTATGTCTTTAAAAGCTGTGTCTACATCAAACCTTCACTGTAATAAACAAAAAAGAATGCATCTTCCTGAGATGTCTACACCAGAAAACAGTTCAAATGGCGAAGATGGTTAACTCCAAAAACTGTTTTCCAAGCGATAGTGCTTTGTTTTCTTGCCAAATGCATCAATAGCCTGTGGCCATTATTCCATAAAGCATCATCAGAGCTGTTCCAACCCAGAGAGCAAGAGACTGGGCAGGCTTCTGCCCTGGTCACAAAAGAGAGAATGGGGACAGGGGAATGGACAAAATCTCAAAGGACTAAAGACTACAGGGGCAAGTAAGAAAAGGGGGTTTTATTTATAAAGCAAAACTCAAAATTGCGTTGATCATTTCCTATATATAGGCATGTAATATGTGCTTTATATATGTTAACTCATTTAATATAATGAAAGAAGCATTATCAAGAAGGAAGGGGAGCACAAAGAGGTTATGTAACTTGCCCAAGGTCATAGCTAATGAATGGCAGAGCTGAAAGCTCTTAACACCAAAATATACCCTACATAGTGATTTTAGGGTACTGGCTTTTAAAAGTGTATCTTTTGGGTACAGACCTGGAAAGAAATCTGAGATGGAGGGTGGGTAGATAACTAGATGGGGAGAACAAGAGTTCTGAAAGTCTGGGGTTAATCTCTAGGACACATTTGAAAGATATTGGTGTCAATGCCTCTCAGCCAAAGACCATTAGGACACACCTATAGTTGGGCAAGTTTGGTTTTTTACTGTTGTAGCTAGCAAAAGTGCACACCATGGGCATCTCAGTAAGACTGTGTTAGAAAGAGCCTATCATAGGATTTGGGCTTCAGCTGGGTGGTTTAGGAGAGGCTCCAAGGTAATAGAAATTTGCTCTAGACTTGGTACTGTCAGAAAGCAGGAACAATTTTGTGTTTTGACATTTCAGTAAATCTTACCTACAGGGAGGCTAGACTAGAGTGAGGCTAATGCTGTAATTGGGAAAGCAGCAGCAGTCACTCCGGTTAGCCAGGAGAGAGTATGTTTGGTATTTTGTGGATGAGACAGTGACCTTGTTTTTGTCTGAGCTGAGACAGAAGTATGCAGCAGACTTCTTTGGTATCACTCTGTCATGGTCTCAGAGTGGCCATGTATGATGTTGGTGTTCTGTGAGATTACATCCAAAAGCACAATAACAGGGCCTAGCTGTGAATGTAGCTGTGAATGCCAGGCCGCCTTCAAACAACACTGAGGACTAGCTGTGTCCACTAATTTCCCAGAGTCAGCAGCAGCTTTTTGCTTTCTCAGTGGTAACCCCCAAGAGTGGTTCAGAGTTTCACTTAGAATTTACGAGATTGCAGGTTTCTGCTGTATGCCATCACACTTCAGAGTTGGAGATTCTTTATTATATTGTGGAGAACTTGAGAATCCAGTGAAGTCAGATGGTTACATGGGCCAGGGGATCTTGTTTCTTGGTTGATAACCAAAAAGTACTTAAGGTTATAGATAGTAAGTGACTAAACTGGATACTATCCCCTCTGACTTTGGGCAAGTTACCTAGCTAGTTAATGCCTTGATTTCTTTATTTGGACATAATGATACATAATAATAATTGCTAACGCCTTCAGTACTTCCCTGGTGACCCAATGGTAAAGAGTCTGCTGGCCAACACAGGAGATGTGGGTTTGATTCCTGGATCAGGAAGGTCCCCTGGAGAAGGAAAGGGCAACCCACTCCAGTATTCTTGCCTGGGAAATCCCAGGGACAGAGGAGCCTGGTGGGCTACAGTCCATGGGGTTGCAACAGAATGGGACACAACTTAGCAACTAAACAACAACCTACTGTGCTTACAGTGTATCATCACCAAGTCCTTTATATATATTAATTTATTTAATCCTCATAAAAATACAATGCATGCATGAGAGCTAAGTTGCTTCAGTCATGTCCTACTCTTTGCAACCCTATGGACTATAGCCTGCCAGGCTCCTCTGTCCATGGGATTCTCCAGGCAAGAATACTGGGGTAGGTTGCCATACCTTTTTCCAAACAATCCAATGAGGCAGGTACCTGTATTTATAGATGAGGATAGAATGGGACACAACTTAGCAACTAAACAACAACCTACTGTGCTTACAGTGTATCATCACCAAGTCCTTTATATATATTAATTTATTTAATCCTCATAAAAATACAATGCATGCATGAGAGCTAAGTTGCTTCAGTCATGTCCTACTCTTTGCAACCCTATGGACTATAGCCTGCCAGGCTCCTCTGTCCATGGGATTCTCCAGGCAAGAATACTGGGGTAGGTTGCCATACCTTTTTCCAAACAATCCAATGAGGCAGGTACCTGTATTTATAGATGAGGAAACTGAACCCAAATGGTTAATGACATGCCCCAGGCAACGTAGTCAATGTCAGAACTGGCAGGCAGTGGGACGACAGAATCTGATGATAATATTTTAAAGTATGATTTCAGGTCAAGATAATAAATAGTGATTGACTATCCATTGTAGGTAATGCTCAGTGTACCCAGGGGGACTAATACAGGAATAATTTTTAGAGTGAGCACATATATGGGAATGTGTAAACAGTTGGGACTGGAGAAGTAAATATTAAAATTCTACTTATATTTAATTATCTCCTGTTAACTTAGTATTTTTGTTTATGGTTTATAATGACCATGATGTATTAATACAGAAGACATATAATTTAAAAATAAACATACAGAATTATATATAGAGTCTTCTGTATTAATACATCATGGTCATTGGGGGCAGAAAATTAATTTTTATATCCGAGGCCAATTCAGATTACTTGCCACCAAATAAACTATAGAGAGAATCGCTGTCATAGAACAAGGCACGATCGACCAGCTGTCCTTTTGCCCACAGGATGAGAACAGCCTTGCTCCGGCTAACCGCAGCAGGCCGGGGCCTGCGCGCCGAGGCGGCCGCGGCGGAGCCTGAGCTCCGGGAGCCCGCTAGCCGGCGGCGGAACGCAGAGTGGCGGCAGCGCCCCCTCAGGCACGAGCGCCGCCCGCTGCCCGGGCTCCAGCTGCAGTTCCACCGCGTCGGGCCCCAGCTCCCCGCCGCACCCAGCCTCGCGTCCACGGGGCACACAGACAGCTCCACACCGCCGGGGCACCGGAGGCCGAGAAACCCAAGAGAGGTGAGGCTCGGGGCCAAGCCCCCGACAGGGTGAAAGCGCTGGAAGGACTGATTTGCCAGCCACATTTTCCTCCCACTGCTGTATTCCGCCCACCACCCCCATTTTGCTCTTTTGTTCTTGTTCCTCTCTATGCTCCGAAATCTTTTTATTTTTCCCCTGAGTAGGATGTCAGGTTCAAAATTCTCACTTCACCTGCGGTTCTGTTGAGAGGAGAATCAGACAATGAAAAAGGGAAAGTTGCTGGTCAAGTTCTGTAGGGATCAGAAAACAGATAACTTTGATGACCTGCTGAGGTGTGAGTGACAGTGATCTTAAGACCTGGCCCTCTCCTGGGACTATGGGACTCTGGGCAGAGTGATTTGTGCCTCTAAAATTGGGGTTCTTCATCTTTTGAGGGGGAAAGAGCCTCCTTTGAAACCCTGAGCAAAAGCTAGGCCTCTTCCCAAGAAAACTGCCCGTACACAAAGACAAACTCTGCATATGACTGCATGGGTTCAGAGATTCCCAAAGCCCATTCCTGAGGTCCAGGCCTAGAAGTCAGGCTGCTAATTGAGGAGCTGCAGTTTCTCCTCTTCCCGTATCCCAAGTGGCTAAGTGTCTCTGACTGCCGTGGAACCCTACGCTGACTGAAGTAAGTGCTGTGTGCGCCTCCTTCACCTGGCTTTCTCATCCCTATTTGAGATTCATGGAAATAAGGTGTCTTGGCCCTGGGGACTCGGTGTTAGGTTTTGTTCAACACAGTTTTATATTTTCAAGCTCCCTTCTTGAGCCAACAAAGTCTTCATGTAAACAGCTAAAAGGAGAAAAACTAAAAAATGTGTTTGAAGTTCAGCTCAGTTTAACTTCAGCACTACAGAATACCAATTATATACTAGGCACTAGAAACAAAGATACGTAAGAGTGGACACACAGTTCCTGCTCTTTCTTCTCCCATTTATTCTTACTTACCCGAGAGCCTGTAGTCCTGCTAACTTATTAAATCAGTAGTGCAAGAGTGAAAACTGAGAACCCCTCCTCTGGGATCATTGGTCATATAAGGACTTCCCCCAGGTCTCAAGTCTCCTTACCTTCAGCACTTGGGGTTCCATTTCTAGCCAGAGTTCTGGAGAAATTTCTTGCCAGAGGCTGCATCTTCTGTCTATAAACTTTCAGAGTCAAGAGACAGGCTGAGCTACACAGCCCCTCCCACATTCAAGGAACATGTGACAAATGAAAAAGCCAGAGGTGAAGTATCCAGTGAACCCAGCGAACTGTGAGTTCTCTTCTTTTATCCTGTGCTGTTACTCTTTCACCTTTAATTGGAAAAACTTTTATTTGGGGAACAAGTGAACCCTGCCACTTTTGAGTCGTTCCAGCATTATCAGAGAAGATGAAAGTCATCCCTAGGTCAAATTCCAACTTCATTGCTTAAAAATGGAAAATAAGCACCTCTCTGTCTTCCAAGGAAAGGAAAATAAAGGCCCTTTCCTTAATTGAAGGTATTTCTTCTCCATATATTTACCCCCTTAGGTCATAATTAACTTATATTTCTGTTTGACACTGGAAAGCTACACTTGGTAAGATTATCCTCTACACATGCCAAGATTACTAACTCCTCTAATATATATGTGAGAAACTAGTTCTAAACCCTTATAACAGGGGTTTCTATTTATTCTTTTTGTGTTAAATGTTCCTAATTCTAACAGGAAAATCTCTTTTAGCAAAATCATATAATTATGACTAAGCTCATTGGTCTCTGCATGCCTAACAGTGCCCACCTTATGAACAGCGACACTATGCACGTGGAAGAACCACCCACATCTCCTGAGAAAATGTGGTCCAAAGATGACATTTTTGAACAGAGAAGCTCTTTGGAGAGTACTCAGAAGGCCACAGAGCTTCGGTAAGAGTGTGGAATTCCATGTCCCAAATGAACTGAAAAAGGTTCTGCTTGGCACCTTTCACCCATCTCGAGGAAGAGAGAATGTTTGGGATTAAATTCACGCTGAGAAGTAGACCTGGAGGCACAAGTGGATTACAGAATCGATTAGCTTGAAAGGGATATTTATGTATAAGAAAAGTTTTGCTGCTTCACTTTATAAAAGGAAAAATGTTTCATCCTTATCACCAGATGGGGGTTCTCAGCCCCTATTCTGCTTCAGCCCCTGGAAAGCTTAAAAACAGACTTAATTTTTTTAGAGCAGTTTAGGTTCACAACAAAGTTGAGCATAAAGTAGAGAGGTTTCCCATATACCTCCCCTCCCCCGTCTCACCTTCCCTTCCCTCCCCCACACACCCAAACCTCCCTCATTGTCAACATCCCACAGCAGAGGGATACATTGGTTACAATGGATCAATCTACAGGGACACATCACAGAAATCACCCAAAGTCCATAACTTACCTTATGGTTACTCTTGGTGTTGAGCATTCTATGTTTGGACAAATATTTAATCCCATGTCCACTGTTATAGTATCGTACAGAGTAGTTTCACTGCCCTAAAAATCCTCTGCTCTGCCTGTTCATCCCTTCCTTCCCCCTTCCCCCTGGCAGCACTGCCCTTTTTACTGTCCTCATAGTTGTGCCTTTCCCGGAACTTCATCTAGTTGGAATCATACAGTATGTTGTTTGTTTAGATTGGCTTCTTTCACTTAGCAATGTGCAGTTAAGTTTCCTCCTTTTCCTGGCTTGATAGTTCATTTGTTTTTAGCACTGAATCACATTTCATTGTCGGGATGTATCACAGTTTATTTAGCCACTCACCTATTGAAGACCATCTTGGTAGCTTCCAAATTTTGACAGTTATGAGTGAAACTGTTGTAAAATCCACATTCATGATTCTGTACGGACATAAGTTTTAAACCTGAAGCCTTTTTAAAGCCACAGATGCCTGTGTCCCACTCCAGAGACTCCCTTTCAATTAATTGGAGGTGGAGTTGAGGCAGTGTTAAGATTAAAGATTGCACCAGATGATTCTGATAACCAGCTAGGACTGAAATCGCTGACAGAGAGTCTAGTGAACCCAAATTCTCCCCCAGTGCCTTTGAAATAATAAAGAAAACATGGTCTCTTAGGTTCAGAAATAACGATCTTCCTTTGTGTCCCTGTCTGTATCCACAGAAGGGAAAGGTCCTTCACTCTCTCCATTCACAGATGGTATTTTAGTACTGTCTTCTTTCTCCAGAGCTTCCATTAAAGAGAATATACAGCTGATTCGACTTAAGAAGCTCTTACATGAAAGGAATACCTCTTTGGCAGTGACAAAGGCACAATTAACAGAAGTTCAGGCCGTGAGTTGCCATCTTCAGCTGTGCGTGGGGCGAGGGGGAGGGTGTGAAATAAATTAGTTAAGAAAATTGTTATTTTCTCCATTTTACACATGGGAGAGCAGAAAGGAAAGAAGCTGAGTTGCTTGTCAAAAGTCACAAATCTACAGGTGATATTCAAATCCAAGCCTTACAACTCAAGCCCTGCCCATGAAGGTGGAATTAAGTGGGGGCAACTTGTGTCAGATTAAGTTTCAAGCCAGAGACTACAACCAGAGTTTAACTGAACTTGGGAAGCCAAGAGCAGTCATAGGGAAAGAAGGAAACCAGGTTACTGAGCACTTTCTGTGTGATGGAGTCTACCCTAGGTACATAGAGTCATCTAAGCCAGACAACAACCATCAACTTTAACAGGTAATGTTGAGCAGGTGAGGGAACTGAGCCACAGAGAAGTTAAATAACTTGCTCAAGTTATAAAAATAGTAAGAGGAAGAGCAGAATTTGGGTCCAGGTTTATCTGGAATCAAGGCTCACACTCTTCTCACTACCACACAATAGAAACTCATATCTGAATGGTAGAAATAGAGCATCAAGAGTCTAAATAATAAATTGGCACCGTTATTTTACTGAATAGACATTTATTGACTACCAGAAACTGTGCAGAGCACTGGATACAAAGGTTAAAAAGATAATACAGCTCCTGCCTTCAAGGAACTTGTAAAAGTGAGAAGACAAGATGTCAACAAGTACAACTACCCCCAAGCAGGGTATGCTGCTGCTGCTGCTGCTGCTAAGTCGCTTCAGTCATGTCCAACTCTGTGCGACCCCATAGACGGCAGCCCAGTAGGCTCCTCCGTCCCTGGGATTCTCCAGGCAAGAACACTGGAATGGGTTGCCATTTCCTTCTCCAGTGCATGAAAGTGAAACGTGAAAGTGAAGTCGCTCAGTCGTGTCCGACTCTTAGCGACCCCATGGACTGCAGCCTACCAGGCTTCTCCGTCCATGGGATTTTCCAGGCAAGAGTACTGGAGTGGGTTGCCACTGCCTTCTCCAAGCAGGGTTTGAGAGGAAAACAAAAGACATGGTTGTTGGCTGCCCTGGAGGACGGGCTGCAGAATCTGAAGAGGGTTCATAAGGGACGCTACTCTTGAGCACTGACAGTTCAGCATGCGTTACTGAGTGTGCAAGAGAGAGAGAAGGACTTTCCAGGGGTCGAGTGGTGTAGGCCAAGGCACAGAGGTGAGGAACTTCAGGGAGCAGGTCATGAAGCTCTTAGCAGGAATTTAGACTTTATCCTATAGACAGTGGAGAGCTGCAGAAAGGTTTTAAGCAAGTTGATCATCAGTTTTTTTTCCCCAAAGAGAGCCCTTTACCTTTTTTTTAATGTCCAAAATATTTTGAAATACATTTTAATAAAGAAATGAAACTTTCAAAAAACTATTATTAAAAGTACTAATAATGATTAATTCTGAGTAGTGAGATTATAGATGACTGTTATGATAGTACTTGTACTTTTCTGAAATTTTGAACTTCTCAAAAATGACAAAACTACTAGAAAGATGACCTGGCAGCAGGGTGAATGATAGGTTGGCTGGTATAAGACTGAAGGCAAGGAAATCAGCAAAAAAGATAAGTGCAGTGATCCAGGGGATTCAGGATAAGGGCCCCAACCAAGGCAGTGAAAGAGGCTCACAGAGAAAGGACTGTTAGAGGTCCAAAACTAGAAGAATAAATTTTACCACCAAAGTAGAGTGGTGAGGGAAGAGGAGAAATAAGAGATAACTCCTGCATCTCTAGCTTGGGTGATGAAATAATGGTGGTGCCATTCAATGGGATTAGCTACAGTTGATTGTGCCCTTGGTATGTCTGTTTTGATGAGGACTAAAGGCATCTTTTGGAGAAGGCAATGGTACCCCACTCCAGTACTCTTGCCTGGAAAATCCCATGGACAGAGGAGCCTGGCAGGCTGCAGTCCATGGGGTCGCACAGAGTCAGACATGACTGAGTGACTTCACTTTCACTTTTCACTTTTCACTTTCATGCATTGGAGAAGGAAATGGCAACGCACTCTAGTGTTCTTGCCTGGAGAATCCCAGGGATGGGGAAGCCTCGTGGGCTGCCATCTATGGGGTCACACAGAGTTGAACATGACTGAAGCAACTTAGCAGTAGCAGCAGCAAAGGCATCTTTGAGGCTTTCCTGATGGCTCAGCAGTAAAGAAGCTGCCTGTAATGTAGGAGGGCCAGGTTTGATTCCTGGGTTGGGAAGATTCCCTGGAGGAAGGCATGGTAGCCCACTATAGTACTGTTGTCTAGAGAATCCCACAGACAGAGGAGCCTGGTAGGCTGCAGTCCTTAGGGTCTCACAGAGTTGGACACAGCTGAAGCAACTTAGCATAAAGGTATCTTTATAAGGCCAACCTCCGAAACTGTATTTTGTAAGAACTGTGCATATTGCCTGTATTCTTTTGAGTTGAATAATCTTGGTAACACTGAAAGGATGTGAAATCTGGAAAGGAAGATATTTTTAAATCGTATGGGTAAATAGCTATATTTGTGGAATTATGTATTTTAAAAATCCATCCATTCCTCCATTGCATTGAAGGGTAGAAGGGAGAAAGCCATTCTGAATTGGAGGTCCTTACCCATAGTAGTAGTAGTGGAAAGATACCTAAAGTGGTGAATACTTTTTTAAATGTAGGTTTTACAGCTTGTTTGTTAAAGTAGTTTTCATTTCTAGTCATATTTTATTACACATATACTAAGATAAGTTTTCATCCTCTTAATCTCTGTCTTAATCTCTATCAGTGACATGAGGTCAGTAGTGCAGACTCTGGAGTCAGGCTGAGGTATAGCTCTCCTTCGGTCTCTTGGAAGCTGTGTGATTCTGGGCAAGTGACTTAGCTCTCTGAACTTTGAGTTTCTCATTTTTAAAGTTTAGGTAACAGTACCTCTCAGATATGCTGTAAATATTAAATGACATAATATGTGTGAAAGAATTATGATGATCATAATATAAGAGATAATGAAACACACGGTAACATGTAACAGAGTAATTACTCAGCCAATAATAGTAACTGTTGCTGTGAGTTTGGTTATTGTTGTTGTTATTTCTGTTTCCAAACTGTAAAGTGACCTTTCTGAAGCATGATGAGTAAAGAGATAACACCTAGTTTGAAAATAAAAATACTCTTTCTTGGAAAATCCACCAAGTGCAATACACATTTGCATAACTGACCCTTGTACAGAAATGCCATGATCTATTATATTCACAGACTGCCTGGCAAGCTAGATCAGGGAAAGGGAGCAGCAGTTAGTAAACAGGCACACAGGTTGACTTGATTTATGGGAAATGTTCATAACATCTTTTAAAATAAATGTCTAAACATTTGTATTACAGAGATAAACATCAAAATAAATATCATCTTGGTATATCAATAGGATAACATCTATTTCTTTCTTTCAGGCATATGAAACTCTGCTCCATAAGGTACTTAATAAGGATTCCTTAAATCTCTGTTTCTTGATAATCAGAGAAATGAAACCCAGATGAATCTTCAAGTAACGTAACACCAGAATTTAGCCAACTAAATCAAACATGTAATTTTATTAAGACAAATGATACTGTCACTATTATCAGAAAATACAGATTGCATTATTTTCACAAAAATTTAAAATACAAGGTCTGAGTTAAGAAATATTTGAAACAGTATTTTTGAGCCTATTGCTACAGAGAATTTTTCCCAGGAGTAGTCCTCTGGCATGCCTGAGGTGGTGAGATATAGCAAAATTGTTGTGAACCTTCTCTGGTGTTATTAAATATTTGTACCTCTGTGAGTGGGGTACAGGTGAAGCTAGGTAAATGTCCATGATTAAGAGTCACTAAGGTTGAGTTCCTTGCATGATCAGCCACAGCTGTTCCTTTCAGAAGGATCCATCAGAAAAATGCATTTAACTTCTAGAGTTAACATGTCACTTTGCTAGGTGCACAAAGGGAAATATGTCATCATAAAAAGCATTTAAGTGTCTTAGAAGATAAAGGCAATTGAGAAAGGTGGCACTTTACTTAGAATTAGGGTTAAATTTGAACTTTGGGAAAATCAAGCTCCAGTGATGAATTAGTTTCCCAGAGTGGAAAATCCTCACCAACAGGGAAATGATACTTTCTGAGAAATGCTAGGGTGAGAAACAAGGTTATTTTATAGTGTAAAGGACCATGCTTTAAATCAAAGACCTTCTTTGAGACATCCATTAGGGAATGCTGATGCTGGAGTTGTTGGTTTCTTGACACCCCTCTTGCTGAGTGTTATAAACATTCCCAGAGCAACTTTCCTTTTGCCCCAGAATCAGGGGATCTTGGGCGCAGCCCACGATGCCCTCCTCAGCCAAGTGAATGAACTCAGGGCAGAGCTCAAGGAGGAGAGCAAGAAGGCTGTGAGCCTGAAGAGCCAAATGGAAGATGTGTCCATCCTGCAGATAACCCTGAAGGAGGTAAATAACAATAATTGAAAGATACCATCAATTGTATGTTACATCCCAATTTCAAAGATGTTAAAAAGTGTATCTGAGCCAAAATATGGGTATTTTTCTTTTTACAAATGAGAAAAATGAGGTTCCAAGTGATTGAATAATTTGCTCAAGATGACAGTAATGTAATGGTGTAAAACTAGAAAAAAACTGAGGTTTACATTTACATCTGGCTTCCCTGGTGGCTTAGTGGTAAAGAATCCACCTACCAATGCAGGAGACACAGATTTGATCCCTGGGTTGGAAAAATCCTCTGGAGAAGGAAATGGCAACCCATTCCTGTTGTTCTGCCTGAGAAATCTTATGGACAGAGGAGCCTGTCAGGCTGCAGTCCGTGGAGTCACGAAAGAGACGAACACGACTTTGCAACTAAACAACTGTTCTCCAAAGTTTTTTTCTGTTATAACGTTCTGCTGTTTCCCTCACAGTAAAAACCCAGACATCATGAAAATTTAATTTGATAGTACGCCTCCCTCATTCCCTGCCACAAGTGAAGTGAGTGAAGTCGCTCAGTCGTGTCCGACTCTTTGCGACCCCATCGACTGTAGCCTGCCAGGCTTCTCTGTCCATGGAATTCTCCAGACAAGAATACTGGAGTGGATTGCCGTTGTCTTCTCCAGGAGATCTTCCTGACCCAGGGATTGAACCTGGGTCTCCCGCATTTAAAATTTAATTTGATAGTACGCCTCCCTCATTCCCTGCCACAAGTGAAGTGAGTGAAGTCGCTCAGTCGTGTCCGACTCTTTGTGACCCCATCGACTGTAGCCTGCCAGGCTTCTCTGTCCATGGAATTCTCCAGACAAGAATACTGGAGTGGATTGCCGTTGTCTTCTCCAGGAGATCTTCCTGACCCAGGGATTGAACCTGGGTCTCCCGCATTGTAGGCAGACGCTTTACCATCTGAGCCACCAGGGAAGCCACAAGCAAATATCTCTTTATTTATCAGGGTTCTTATCCTGCCCTTCCCCAAGAGCTCACAGTACAGTGTTTGTTTTAGAAGCCCCGTATGCACACGTTTCCAATGACTCAGAAGACTCTACTGCCTTTTCTCTTTAAGAAAGGATTAAAAATACACTCCTTCTGTGCCCGCTTCCTCGCTCACAACACCTGCCTGTGTTTACGTGGATCCCTAATCCCCAGAACCACTGTTGAGATGGATAATACTGTCTTGTGAACCCCTGGGTAACTGTCAACTCATGATGCAGGCTCAGGTTCTGTATAAAATGCAAAAGAAATGTTTTTATTAACAATAAAAAATTTAATTCAGAGAATTCTCATTAATTCCAATAATAATTTCTCCCCCACCTTAAATTGCTTCAGGTCTTTCTAGTGAATGGATCTTCACAGACATGGAGATGAATATTGAAAATCTCCCACGAGTCCCATCCTGCAACAGAAAAGGGAGACATTGTGCAAGACAATGGATTTTAGAATTTTATCTCAAGCATTCTATTATCATTCTTAGTTTCAGGAGAGAGTTGAAGATTTGGAAAAAGAACGAAAATTACTGAATGACAATTATGACAAACTCTTAGAAAAGTAAGTACCAAGTTTAGATCTCAGAACATTGTTTGCTATAAAAGACAATTATAGAAAATTGCAATCTGAATTTAAACAATAAAAATAATTCTTAGTCTTGATAAGGACACAGGGAAACTTGTACTCAACACAGTGAGAATATAAATTGACAGACTTTTAGGAAGAGAATTTGACCTTATCTATCAAAACGTTAAAGGTACATCTCTTTTGGGCCAGATAACCCATTTTTTGGAAATAAAAACTAAAGAAGTCTTCTTGTTTATTTGCAAAGATATCTCTGCAGTAAGAATGTTAAATATTCCTGCATTGTTATTTTAATCTGTAAAAGTTAAAAAAAAAATGGAAACAGTCAAAATTTCCTGAGAGGGATTGCCTACATAAATCATGTTGTACCCCCACACTGAAATAGTATAAAGTTATTAGACCTATATGCCTAAGATACACTGTTAAAAGAATATACAAATTGCAAGATAATGTGTTGTGACTTAAATTATGTCATGTGTGTGGATCCCCAAACTTTTAATGAGATGAAAGGACTGAAATAGGGCTTTTATTCTAAATATCTCTGTATCATTTTAATTTTTCACAAATATATACTCATGTATTTTGAAATTAAAAATACTATAAGTTTTACAAAATTAAACGTTCCTTTTGACTAACTTAAGGACAGCAGGATATAGATTGGAGAGGTTGCATGGGAACATCCTGGAAAGAACTGACACTGTTCAACTCAGTGAAGCAAGATAGTGTCAGCTTCTTATTTAACTTATATGCAGAGTGCATCATGTTTAATGCCTGGCTGGATGAAGCACAAGCTGGAATCGGGATTGCTGGGAGAAATATCCATAACCTCAGATACACAGATGACACCATCCTTATGGCAGAAAGTGAAGAAGAACTGAAGGGCCTCTTGATGAAAGTGAAAGAGGAGCATGAAAAAGTTCACTTCAAAACTCAACATTCAGATAATGAAGATCATGGCATCTGGTCCCATCACTTCATGACAAATAGATGGGGCAACAAGGGAAACAGTAAGAGACAACAAAATCACTGCACATGGTGATTACAGCCATGAAATTAAAAGACGCTTGTTCCTTGGAAGAAAAGGACCAACCTAGGCAGCATATTAAAAAGCAGAGAAATTAGTCTGCCAACAATGCTATGGTTTTTCCAGTAGTCATGTATGGATGTGAGAGCTCAACTAAAATAGATCATGGCATCTGGTCCCATCACTTCATGACAAATAGATGGGGCAACAAGGGAAACAGTAAGAGACAACAAAATCACTGCACATGGTGATTACAGCCATGAAATTAAAAGACGCTTGTTCCTTGGAAGAAAAGGACCAACCTAGGCAGCATATTAAAAAGCAGAGAAATTAGTCTGCCAACAATGCTATGGTTTTTCCAGTAGTCATGTATGGATGTGAGAGCTCAACTAAAAAGAAAGCTGAGTGCATAAGAATTGTACCTTTTGAACTGTGGTGTTGGAGAAGACTCTTGGGAGACCCTTGGATTGCAAGGAGATCCAATCGGTCCATCCTAAAGGAAATCATTCCTGAATATTTATCAGAAGGACTGATGCTGAAGCTGAAACTCAAATACTTTAGCCACCTGATGAAAACTGATTCTTTGGAAAAGACCCTGATGCTGGGAAAGATTGAAGGCAGGAGGAGAAGGGGACAACTGAGGATGAGATGGTTGGATGGCATCACCAACTCAATGGACATGAGTTTGAGTAAGCTCTCGAAATTGGTGATGGATAGGGAAGCCTTGCATGCTGCACTCCATGGAGTCACAAACTGTTGGACAAGACTGAGCAACTGAACTGAACTGAACTGAACCTTTTCCCTAACTGCTAACAAGGTTTATATGTAGTGAGTGTTTGTCTTCTAAAAACTTTATTTCTTAGTAAATGGAGAATTCTTGCTTGAAGTTTTTGGCTTCTGTTAAATGTCTAGTGATGACTGAATTAAAGAATATAAAGTTGATAAAGTTCTCTTCCATCCTACACTGAGTATGTCTATGGCCTCTGGAGACAGGCAATGGCAACTAGTTTTCAAGTTCCATCTCTAGTGCAGGGGTTTTGAAACCATACTGGCAGGCACATGAAACCTTCTAAGAATAATGTTATGAGAATTATGTTGAATATATTTAAATATATATATAAGGTAAAGTTAATTTTATTTAATTTGTTGATTCATAATTTACATATGAAATGCACAGTTGTAAAGTTTTTAACTGCACAGTTCAATGAGCTTTGGCAAATATATGTGTTCATTAAACCACCACTTCATAAAGTTTTCGTGACTCCAGAAACTTCCCTTGTATTCTTTTCCAGTCAGTTCCTCTCATCCAGGGTGACCGTTAACATTTTGTGATTATCATCACAGTTTAGCCTTTGCTGTTGTAAAATTCATATAGTTGGAGTAATATAGTATATAATCTTTTGTGTCTGCTTTCTTGTTTGATAAAACGATTAACCCACATTATCAGCATGTTGCTGACTCATGTACCATTGTTTGTATATACTCTGTTTATTCTTTTGTTCATTTGGTTGCTTCCAGTTTTTTTTGTTTTTGTTTTTGTTTTTACTATTATAAATTAGGCTGCTATGAACATTTCTATAAGTCACTTTGGTTATATATATATTTTATACATCCTGAAGAGGAATGGCTGGGTAGTTGTAGGTTTAGCTTTAAAATAAATTGCCTAAGATATTTCCAAAGTGATTTTACCATTTACAATTCCATCAGTTCCATATGAAGTTCCAACTGTTCCTTTCCCTCATGAATACTTGGCATTGTCATTAAAGAAATAATTAGCCTGTCTAGTGATTGTGTAGTGGTAACTTATGGGTGGTTTTAATTTGTATTTTTAAGACAACTTATGATGCTGAGAATTTTTTCATGTGCTTATTTTGCAATTACATATCCACATGAGGGAAATATCTTTTCAAATCTTTTGCCTATTACTTTGTTGGACTATTAAAGTACATTTTTTCTTACTGTTAGCACTTTTTTATGTGGTATAAGAAGTCATTGCCGTACGATATTTCTCCTCTGTTTTACTTCACTCAGGGTGCTATCCCTTATATGCACAATCTAAAAAGGAATGATACAAATGAACTTACAAAGCAGAAAGAGACTCACAGACTTAGAGAACGAACTTATGGTTGCCAGGCAGAAGGGTGGCAGAAGGGATAGTAACAGAGTTTGGGATGGACATGTACACACTGCTGTATTTAACAACAAGAACATACTATATAGCACAGGGAACTCTGCTCAATGTTACATGGCAGCCTGGATGGGAGGGGAGTTTGGAGGAGAATGGATACATGTACCTGTATGGCTGAGTCCCTTCACTGTCTACCAGAAACTATCACAATGTTGTTAATTGGCTATACCCCAACAGAAAATCAAAAGTAAGCCCATAATCTGTCTCAAAGCCATTTTTGTGAGTGGTTTAAGGCCAGAGTCAAGGTAAATGTTTTTTTTTGTTTTCTTAGAAGTATCAAATTATTATAGCACCATTTGCTGAGAACAATACAAATGGAAAGAAAAAGTAAGCAACCTTTCCCCCTCTGTATTCCCTTGGCAACATGGCTGAGATCAACTGATTGTATATGTGGAGGTCTACTTGTGGACTCTGTCCTGTTCTTTTGTTTTATTCATCTGCCCTTAGGCCAGTGCCACACTGTCTTGATTACTGTAGCTTCAGCGTATTCAAAAAACCAGATGGCCTAAGTACTCCAGCTCTCTTTTTTATTTTTCAAAATTCTCTTGACTATTCTAAACACTATGGATATCAAGTGTTGAATTATCCTGGATATTTCAACAAATGTCCCACTGGAATTTTAATTGAGATTGTGTAGTTGCTACTTCGGAGAAGGCAATGGCACCCCACTCCAGTACTCTTGCCTGGAAAATCCCATGGACGGAGGAGCCTGGTGGGCTGCAGTCCATAGGGTCGCTAAGAGTAAGGCACGACTGAGTGACTTCACTTTCACTTTTCACTTTAAGGAATTGGCAACCCACTCCAGTGTTCTTGCCTGGAGAATCCCAGGGACAGGGGAGCCTAGTGGCTGCTGTCTATGGGGTCGCACAGAGTTGGACACGATTGAAGTGACTTAGCAGCAGCAACAGTTGCTACTTAGTTTTTGTTTCTTAGGATATCTTAGAATATTATTCCCAATTACTCGCCCCCATCGTGTGAGACATTGCTAGCCTTCATTTCACCTATCTTTATGGCATTTTCTGGAGTAGGAAATGGCAACCCACTCCAGTATTCTTGCCTGGAAAATTCTATGGACAGAGGAGCCTGATGGGGTACAGTTCATGGAGTTGCAAAGAGGTGGACATGACTATATGACTGAGCACACACACACACACACACACACACACACACACACACACGGTGGAATAGTATGCCATAATTGCCTAATTATCTTTTATTATTATTTTGCATTTTTAAATTAATGAAGAATAATAAAAATAACATGCTATTTTTACTTTTGCCTTTTCCAATGTGCTTCTTTTCTGTACAGAGATCCACATTTCTGACCAAGTTTTCCTTCAGCCTGAAGAATTTCTTTCAAAATATTTTATGGTGCAGGTTTATGGGCAATGAATGAATGCTCTCAGCTTTTGCTTTTCCAAGAAAGTCTTTATATCTTCTTCATTTTGGAAGAATAATTTCACCAGTTATAGAATTCTAGATTATTGATCTTTTTCTTTCAATGTTTTAAATATTTCATTCAGAAGAAAAGAAAAAAAATATTTCATTCATTTTCTTCCTGTTGGTATGATTTCTGATGAGAAAGTGAAAGTGAAGTCGCTCAGTTGTGTCTGACTCTTTGCGACCCTGTGTACTGTAGCCTACCAGGCTCCTCCATCCATGGGATTCTCCAGGCAAGAATACTGGAGTGGGTTACCATTTCTTCCTCCAGGGGATCTTATGAGAAGTTCACTGCAATTTTAATTCCTGTTCTTCTACAGATAAATATTTTTCTCCTTGTGTTTCTTTCAAGATTTTATCTCATCTCTGATTTTTTGCAGTTTGAATATGATATGTATAGGTGTTATAATGATGTTTTTGGTTTGTTTATTTTGCATTTCCCTTGATTAATGTTTTCTGAATTTCTTAGATCTGGGGTTTAGTGTTTGTCATTAATTTTGATACATTCTCAGCCATTATTACTTTAACTGTTTCTTCCACATTGTTCTTTCTTCCTTATCCTGATATTCTGGTATTCCAATTGCATCGATGGCATGTACACCTTTTGAAAATGTCCCACAGATCTTGGATGGTCTGTCCTGATTTTTTATAATATAAAATTAAATACTGATATAATAGCAAATGAAGTATAGTACTATCTCATGGAAAAATGTGTAACTATAGAAGGCTTATGAGCTAATTCTTGACACCATACACAAACTGATGAGTCTTGCTTTTTATTCATTGAACAGCAGATAAAATGTGTCAGTAATGAACTTCTTCAATTGAAGAAATAATATTTTCTATTTCAGAGGAAATATTTCCTAAATCGCAAGGTACCATTCATGTGAGTTGAATAATACTGAAGAATTTTTGATGAGGTCCCTTA
>SJYC01009306.1:0-13749 GCA_006408675.1 Madoqua kirkii
ATGAGGTGGCCAAAGTATTGGAGTTTCAGCTTTAGCATCATTCCTTCCAAAGAAATCCGAGGGCTGATCTCCTTCAGAATGGACTGGTTGGATCTCCTTGCAGTCCAGAGGACTCTCAAGAGTCTTCTCCAACACCACAGTTCAAAAGCATCAATTCTTTGGCATTCAGCCTTCTTCACAGTCCAACTCTCACATCCATACATGACCACGACCACAGGAAAAACGATAGCCTTGACTAGATGGACCTTTGTTGGCAAAGTAATGTCTCTGCTTTTTAATATGCTATCTAGGTTGGTCATAACTTTCCTTCCAAGGAGTAAGCATCTTTTAATCTCATGGCTGCAGTCACCATCTGCAGTGATTTTGTAGCCCCCCAAATAAAGTCTGACACTGTTTCCACTGTTTCCCCATCTATTTGCCATGAAGTGATGGGACCAGATGCCATGATCTTCGTTTTCTGAATGTTGAGCTTTAAGCCAACTTAATCACTCTCCTCTTTCACTTTCATCAAGAGACTCTTTAGTTCTTCTTTGCTTTCTGCCATAAGGGTGGTGTCCTCTGCATAACTGAGGTTATTGATATTTCTCCCAGCAATCTTGATTCCAGCTTGTGCTTCTTCCAGCCCAGGGTTTCTCATAATGTAATCTGCATATAAGTTAAATAAGCAGGGTGACAATATACAGCCTTAACGTGTTATATCCAGTCTTGATTCCCTCTAATTCAATTTCTACAGAGAAATCAGTATAATCTTTAAAGTAAAACCAAATAAAACTAGCCTGATCATGTGACATTTCAGTCTAAAACAAGTCAGTGGCATTTAATGGCTTTCGGGCTAAATGACCAAACTGCTTACAAGGTTTATACTTTCTATTCTCTTATTGGCTCTTTGAAAGAATTCCCCTCTCTTCTGTGGGCTTCCCTAGTGGCTCAGAGGTTAAAGTGTCTACCTGAAATATGGGAGACCTGGGTTCGATTCCTGGATCGGGAAGATCCCCTGGAGAAGGAAATGGCAATCCACTCCAGTACTCTTGCCTGGATTTCAGACATGGCTTCACTTTCACTTTCCCCTCTCTTCTAACTTAAGTCGTTCTCCAGATATAGAATTCCCTTTTTCTAGGCTATCTTCATGCTGTCTATCTGTCCCTCCTCTTCACTAAGGGTAGGTTCCCAGCTATACACACTCAGAGCTTCCTATTTTGCTTTTTAGCAAGTACCAAGATTGTCTTTTCCCAAGGAATATAAGCTGCCTGAGAGCAGTGAACTATCTATCTTTTTTATGGGCTTTATCGCCAGCAGAATGTGTAAACAGTATAGCAGTGTCTCAACACTGACAGAAAAAAAAGGACAAGTAACTTTTCCTTTATTATTCATAACTCAGTTATGGTTAATTCACTATAATATGATAAACACCAAGTTGAATTAAGATTAATTACTCTAGATATTTACATGCTGACCATATTTTCTCTATACCAACAGATCAATCTTGTCCTAGTGGCCTAGTTTTCAAGTACAACGTAAAAACCTGTAATAGTTCTTGCCGATCATTGTCAGAGAGAGATAAGAGCTGTGATATGGAAGGCATTCCAGTTGATGGATGCACTTGCCCTGATGGAATGTACAAGAATAATGAAGGAAATTGTGTTTCAAAATCTCAGTGTGACTGCTACATAAATGATGAGGTCGTGCAACCAGGCAAACTCATCCATATTGATGACAATAAATGGTATGGAAATTATATATATACTTGTTATGACTTTAAAATCAAGAGACTTTGGTTTTCAAAGAAATAGTCTTTTGCTAGGATGACATGTTCTTTAGACCTGCCACATTTTCATTAAAGTTTAATATTACCTGGAGAGTACATTTCACTATAATAGCCATTGCTGATATATACCACTCATGTTTGATTTTAAATGACAGTAGCAAAATATTCTAGCAGCTGCTATGTACAGAGAATGCAAAACAATTTCATATTCAAGCTATGCTTCCTAGTTGTCTCTCAGCATTTACCGTTCAACAAACAGTTATTCAATAAATGCCTACCATGTCCAGAGTTGGTGCTAAGCACTGTAGTTGCAAAGGTGAGTGGTCATTGTCTTGGACTCAGAGTAAGCATGGTGCAGACTATTGCAAAGAGGTTTATATACTATCATATGGTACCAGAAAGGGCCAGTTGCTACCTCAGGAGATTTAAAAAAAAGAAAAACACAGCTTCTCAGGAGAGACCAGCATTTCAGTTTTCCTAAGGGATGAATCTTTTTCCTGACAAAATTGCAGTGTGAAGAGTGACTTCCAGTCAAGGAAACAGAATGCAATAATGTAGGAAATGCTTGAAATAGCATTGTACATGTTGGTTGTTGTTACACAAGAATGTGCTGGAAAAGAAGAAAGTAGCCAGGACATATTCCAGAATGTAAACTTTGTTCCAGGGTGGTAGGAAGTATTGAAGAATTATAACTTTTTGTGATGGATAAAGAGGTTGTGATTCCTGCAGTTTGGGCAAAGTAATTTATCTACATTTCTAATTTCATGTACAGAAATAGCAATTCTTAAAAACATAACTTCAAAAGTGGAGCAGTCATTCCAAAAATTTTTGGATGCACCTTCTTTCTTTTCTTTAGTTCCATGTCGATGTGTGGCAAAACCACAAGACTGTAATTAGCCTCCAACTAAAATAAATAAATAAAATTTTAAAAGATATCATTTAGCAATGAATAATAATAATTTGGTCATTTTAAAGGAAAACGTGTAACAACTCCTTTCAATCAACAAAGTACACAAAACATTTGGTTGGGATTTGATTAATGATACTTTCCTAGTAAATGCTGAAGAATCAGTAGATTACCTTTTTAATAAAACTTAGGCTAGCACCTCCAAATTATGGATGGTGTTAGCATCATCATGTTTTAAATCTCTAAAACCTCTTATTTATACTACTGTGTGAACTAACTTGACTGTTCTTTGTTCTCTCTTTGTCATGTTTCTGGTACTGTCACCGGAATGTCATATCTAAAGCACTATTCTAATTGTGCCACTTAGCTGCTCAAAAACTGAGTTTATGGTGACAGTTCCTAAAGAATAGAAAAAAACTTGCATGTCATTTGAGACTATCTGAAATCTGGTTATGACTTACTTCTACCACTTCTCCCTATGTATCCTACCTTCTATCCAAACAAGTCATTAGAACATGCCTTGTTCTTTCCTTTGTCACAGCTTTGCATCTTATCAGCAACATCTGTTGAAACTTACTTATCCATTAAAATTCAGCCATCTTTTCCATTTAGTTTTCTGCATGTCCATAAGAACCTTATTTGTACATTCCTATAATGCATATGAGTTATATCCTATAATTTGTTACATTTTATGCATTCTTTTTTTTGGCTTCCAAGGTGGCTCAGGGGTAAAGAATCACCTGCCAGTGCCACAGGAGACACTGGTTTGGTCCTTGGGTCGGGAAGATCCCCTGGAGGAGGAAATGGCAACCCACTCCAGTATTCTTGTCTGGGAAATCACATGGACAGAGGAGCCTGGTGGTTTGCAAAGAATCAGACATGACTAATCACATGCATCTTTTATTATTATTATTTTTTACTTTACAACATTGTATTGGTTTTGCCATACATCAACATGAATCTGCCATGGGTATACACGTGTTCCCAATCCTGAAGCCTCCTCCCACCTCCCTCCCCATACCATCCCTCTAGGTCATCCCAGTGCACCAGCCCCAAGCATCGTGTATCCTGCATTGAACCTAGACTGGTGATTCATTTTACATATATTATACATGTTTCAATTGCATTCTTCCAAATCATCCCACCCTCGCCCTCTCCCACAGAGTCCAAAAGACTGTTCTATACATCTGTGTCTCTTTTGCTGTCTCGCATACAGGGTTATTGTTACCATCTTTCTAAACTCCATATATATGCATTAGTATACTGTATTGGTGTTTTTCTTTCTGGCTTGCTTCACTCTGTATAATCGGCTCCAGTTTCACCCACTGCATTAGAAGTGATTCAAATGTATTTTTTCTTTTGGGAGACTGTATCTCATCGATCATATTATTTGTGATAAAGCAGAGGGTTTATGAATGAGGGATGAAAGTTTCTATAACAGTATATTAAGCTGTCATTGAAATTTTATTTATATTTATAATTTTCTTTTATTTCCAGTGTCTGTAGAGATGGAATTCTTCTTTGCCAGACTCCCATCGATTTGACACTACGTAAGTTTTGAAATCACAATGCAAGCTTAAGATATCTACTTTGGCTAAAATAAGCAGATCAAGAGGCCCTTGACTAACAACTTCCTTTGTCTCACAGAAAATTGTTCTGGAGGGGCTGAATATGTTGACTGTAGGAATCCTAAGGCACAGAGGAGAGTTGATAGTACATGTAGCACTCGGAACATACCTAGTTTTGATGTAAGTAACATGGTATTAGCGTTTAGATTTTTAACTTTTATTTCAAAAAACCCTTTCGTTTCAGTGAAGATGGAAATTAAAACATCAAAGAAAAATAATTAGAAGATCATATTATTTTTGTGCATCATTTTGACTTGTCAAATGCTGATTCTAACTGTATACTTGGTTTATTTATGCATTGTCAAGTATTAATACAACTGATAATGCAATGAATTTAGACTAGTGCCTCATGGTGTATATTTCATATTTACTCCTATAGGAGAACTTGCCTTGCAAACGTGGGTGCTACTGTCCTGAAGGAATGGTTCGAAATTCTAAAGGGAACTGTGTCTTTCCTGATGACTGCCCATGCTCTTTTGGTGGACGAGAGTATGACCAAGGAAGTGTTACCTCAGTTGGCTGCAACAAATGGTACATAATAAAGAATTACTGTTTTATTGGTTTTGGATATTAGAAAGTATACAATCTGCTCTTATTTTTATGGGAAAGGAGTCATACTTTGGGATATTTGGAAAAATAATGGTCAGATGTTAGAAAAACTATTTTAAAAACAAATTTTATACAGCATTAAAACTTGAACATCATATAATGGACAACTGCAAAATTTAAACTGACATGCTTTGTGCTTTACAAAAGCAATATAAATTTAGTCATAATCCTGGCATGATACAATTACCATGCTGTATCATTGTTTTCTTCTAGTACTTGCATAAAAGGATCTTGGAACTGTACACAAAATGAATGTCAAACCACCTGTCATATCTATGGGGAAGGTCATGTTAGAACTTTTGATGGAAAAAGTTACAGCTTTGATGGTCTCTGCCAGTATTCATTTATCGAGGTAATTACAAGTGTGTTTTTAAACAATTTTTCTTTACTTCATAATTATTAGATGAACTCTGGAGAATTTTATTCTCAAAATGTGAATTAAAGAAACATGCTGCATATATGTTTCTTGATGGCAGTAAAATGTAATATAATATAGTGATCATTCTGGAGCCAGTAGGCCTAAATTTTACTCCTGCCTCTGCCATTTCTTAGATGTGTGATTTACTTTGGGCACATACCTTAATTTCTCTGTGTCTCAGTTTCCTTAACTGTATGATGGAAATAGCCCCTACCTGAAACCAAATTAGAGAAAATATTGGAGCACATAATAAGTGCTCAATAAATGTTATATGGTTTACAGAGGTTAGGCAACATGAACAACTAGGTAGAAAATGCCATATTCAAACCTAGATCTGTCAGATTCTGGAGTCCATGCTTGCCCTATAATATGGATTGTTTTGCGTGAGTTTTGAGTGAATATCAAGTTTCATATAAATCACTGAAGAAAAAGACATCTTTAGCTATCTGAACAATCTAGAAATAAAATTAAGATTATAAACTTACATAATTTATATATATATATATATATATATATACACACATCTGTGGTATAATTCTAAGCTTTTATGGAAGTAATGGAAAAGAACTGAGTCAAAGAAGTTAGTTTGGACTCAGCCAAGACTACAGACGTGTAACCCAGATAACCATAGTTTCTTGGAAATTCCATAATGTAACATATGGTAATTTATTAAGTATGAGGTGTCACTGTCTAAGAAATATTTGTCTGATACAAATATTGTAATTGAGCTCCATGTTCCTGATATAAATTATTATTAAAATTTAATTTTTAAAGGATTATTGTGGTCTTGAAAATGGCACATTCCGTATTTTAACTGAAAGTGTCCCGTGCTGTGAGGATGGACTTACATGCTCAAGAAAAATTATAGTTGCTTTTCAGGTACAGTACTATTCTTTTTCCCCTCAGATTATGAACAGCCAAATAAGACTGATGTTACTGTAAGTCTGTCTTTTAATTTACAGGATCAAAATATTGTCTTGCATGATGGTAAAGTCACAGCAGTCAAAACGACAGAAAGTAAGGAATGTGAACTTGATGGAAATTCATACTCTGTTCATACCGTTGGCCTGTACTTGATTCTGAAATTTTTAAATGGAATAACCATAATTTGGGACAAAAATACAAGAATTTCTGTTATACTGGATCCACGCT
Source organism: Madoqua kirkii (assembly GCA_006408675.1). Taxonomy (NCBI): domain Eukaryota; kingdom Metazoa; phylum Chordata; class Mammalia; order Artiodactyla; family Bovidae; genus Madoqua; species Madoqua kirkii. Next base: position 6,480 of record SJYC01009306.1, read on the forward strand.
GGAATGTATGTATATCACTGTCATATATATATATATGCATATATGTATATATAAATATACCATAACAGAGCAAATAGCAAACAGATACAGATAGTCTACTTCAGTCATGTCCTACTCTTTGCGACCCCATAAACTGTAGCCCACCAGGCTCCGCTGTCCATGGGATTCTCCAGGCAGGAATACTGCAGTGGGTTGCCATGCCCTCCTCCAGGGGATCTTTCTGACCCAGGGATTGAACCTGTGACTCCTGTGACTCTCCTGCATTGCAGGTGGATTCTTTACCACTGAAACACTGGGGAAGTCTGCAAATAGCATAGTAGAAGTGAAATCATTTTTGCTACTGAGAATTAGAGGGCATATTCAAAGGTAGAAAGTGGGAGAATGGCAATATTTATTATAGAGCAATGCTACATCTGTTCAATCTCACATGTAATATCAAATGTAATCAAAGATGAAAAAATTTGTGGAAAATAAATGCAATAAAGCTGATGAACTGTATTTTAGCCATATTTGGTTGCTTGGTGTATAGATGGAATTAACGTAGTTTTCAGAGCAAATATTCTAAGAACCTAAGAGTAGAGTCCTGTCAAATTTGAAGCTAGTGAATGCAATTATTTTTTAATTCTTAGGGCATCTATCTTGATCTGTACTACATCATTTTGCAATATAGGACACCTTGTATTAAACAGGAGGAGAAGCTTATGTACAGATTCTGGTTTTCTCCCAAAATTTGGAATTTAAAATAAACTTGTATACAATCTTAATATCTCTATCATATATCTATCTAAATCTACATGTCAATGTATCTCTAGCATAATACACTTTTTCAGTACTCTTTCTGATCTATGTAGGGTCAGGTGTGCGGTCTCTGTGGAAATAACAATGGTGATCTGAAGGATGATTTCACCACAAGATACTCATCAGTAGCTGCTGGAACACTAGAATTTGGAAATAGTTGGAAAACAAGTCAAGAATGTTCAGACACAGTCGCTCAAACCTTTCCATGTGACTCAAATCCGTACTGTAAAGCCTGGGCTGTGCGAAAGTGTGAGATCATTCGGGACAGCACCTTCAGAGAGTGTCACAATAAGGTAGGGGGGCCCTGAGAGCAACGACAGGCACAGGCTTTGCCCTCAGAGACTCATGTGCTGTGCTCTCCTTAGGTGGACCCCAGCGAGTACTATGATGCGTGTATTGAAGAAGCTTGCGCCTGTGACATGGAGGGGAAGTACCTGGGATTCTGCACGGCCGTGGCAATGTATGCAGAGGCGTGCAGTGCAGTTGGAGTCTGTGTCACATGGAGAAAACCAGATCTCTGTCGTAAGTGAAGTCCATATGTTGCTGTTCTTTAAACCATAATTAGACAGAATCGTTTTGTCGAGACAATCAATCTTCTCATATTTTCTAGAAAATACATATTCTTGGGCATAAACAGGCTTAAAAACATGTTCATATGTTTGTGTTGGACAAAAAAATACCTATTTAAGAAAATATAGCACTTAACATGGTGCATCAAATTCAATTTTAGTTTCAAAAGTTCTGTTCAGAGGAAGATTGAATATTGATGGAAAATATTTCTTATTCATAGATGAGCAATGAGCTGCCTACCTATCTTAGTATAGTTACATCTTCTTAAATATTTACCTCACTTTTGTTTGAAGTCTTCACACATCATCTTGAAAATGTTTATAGAGCTCTAGTCAAGATAAACTGTAATATGAATATAAATGGAATTTTGATATGTGTGAAATGTGATAACTTTAGTAAAAATTAGTCAACTCTTTTTCTTCCAAAGGAAGGTATTGTAAGAGAAAATGTGACAAATGAGAAATGTTGAAATTAAAATCTGCATTTTATTCAGTCTATTATGTACAGCTTTGCATATTGAAATATTATATTGAATACTGTATTATAGTTACCTCATTTGGGAAATATTATTTACATTTAAAAAGACCAATTTTCCTAGAGATTTATTTTCCTTACTTAAGGCTAGACATTAAAACCATGAATGTAGAGTATGATCTAAAATAGCTCAAAAACTGGAAAAGTTAATGTTTACTCTTCTTCCTAAAATCAACCTTATTGTGAGATTTTTTTTAAATGTTATTTTGATTCTGTAAGTTTCCCTTCCTTTTTTGAAAAATGTTTTGGCTTATATGGCAATTTGGATACAGCAAAAGGACTTAAGACAGAATGATATACTTTGTGTGTGTGTGTGTGTGTGCTTAGGGCCTCCCTCAGAGCTCAGTCAGTAAAGAGTCTGACTCCAGTGCATGAGATCTGGGTTTGATCCCTGGATCGTGAAGATCCCCTGGAGAAAGAAATGGCAACATACTCCAGTATTCTTGCCTGGAGAATCCCATGGACAGAGGAGCCTGGCAGGCTATAGTCGATGGGGGTCACAAGAGTCGGACACGAATAAGTGACTAACCAACTAAGCACACACACACAACAATAAGCAGATGGAAATCTGGATACAGCCACAGGACGTAATAAGACAGAATGATATACTTTAGATCTGTTTATTGCTAGTATCATTCAAAATCTCTCATAAAAATGCTTTGGAATATTAAAGCTGAAAATTGTCATATAATGAATGCAAGTAATTTGATATAATTCAATCATAGCTGTCTACTGTGATTATTATAATGCACCTGGGGAATTCAGCTGGCATTATGAACCTTGTGGCACAGTGACTGCCAAAACATGCAAGGATCGAGTAATTGGCCAGAAATTTTCTGCACTTTTAGAAGGTAAGACATATTTTAATAATATCGGCAAAAAGGTGCAAATTATACTGATATCTTAAAACTGAGAAATGTTAGTTTCTGGCAGTTCAGTGTCTTCACTGTGTAATTTAATGAATAGCTATTTATCTTTATTAAGACATTACTATTTCTACATTAGAAACATTTTCTCTAGACATAAATTATCTACTTAACAGGAGAGAGAAAGAGAACACAGTGCTCTCATCCTACTAGCAATCTTTATGCGTTTCATTAGATAAGGTATTTGTTGAGAATATCATTGCAGAATGCAACGTATAACAGGCTCACTTGAATGGAGGCTAGTTAACTATACCCACAGTTAAAATGTACTTTACTCTTAGCATTACATATTTTAGATAAAAATAAAGAAGTGACAAGAAAACAAGATGATACAAAAACTTTCTGACAGTCACATCTATGTTAAATCCCAGGCTTTGGGATATTTTCAGCCCATTTTATTATGATTTCTGTCACCTTCATCTATCCAATGAAATCGTATTTAGAATCGGTATTCACAAAAGTATTTAGAATTGGCAGCCACGTATCAGGAGAAGGCAATGGCACCCCACTCCAGTACTCTTGCCTGGAAAATCCCATGGATGGAGGAGCCTGGTGTCCATGGGGTCGCTAGGAGTCGGACACGACTAAGCGACTTCACTTTCACTTTTCACTTTCATGCATTGGAGAAGGAAATGGCAACCCACTCCAGTGCTCTTGCCTGGAGAATCCCAGGGACGGGGGAGCCTGGTGGGCTGCTGTCTCTGGGGTCGCACAGAGTCGGACACGACTGAGCGACTTCACTTTCATTTTCACGTTTCAAGACACGTACTTATCCCAGTCTTGTGTTATGTTCAACACCGTGGCTGTCATTAAAGTAGTAAATCCCTTAAAATATTTAGGAAATATTTTAGAAAAAACTAAGTCAGCTGAAATGTCTAAGTTCTCAGGTTGATATTTCATTGCCAAACGATCTGAATCCTGTTCAATTTTATATGGTTTTCACTAAAAGTATGCGGTTATCTACTTCAGTTCTTGGAATCACTGAAGTAAGTGTACAAATATATAATGCAGTATGAGGAGTTTCAGCAAATAGAGATGAACTGAGGGCCATTTTTACACCCAGGCTGTTATGCCAAATGCCCGGACAATGCTCCCTATCTGGATGAGAACACTATGAAGTGCGTCAGCTTGGCCGAGTGCAGCTGCTTCTACAACGACATCGTACCAGCTGGTGGAGTGATTCAAGACAACTGCGGCAGAACATGGTATGCTCTCCAGCTGTCCAATAGTTCTGTTTCTTACATTTTTATATAGGAAACAAGAAAAAAAATCAATGAATATATTTTTAACTCTGTTATTTCTAAATGAGGAAGTCAGGTTTAGGTTCAGTTTTATGGTACTTATTTTGTGTTTTCATTAAATCCACACATTGACTAATAATTTGTTAAATCTTAGTGGAAAAGACAGCAGAGAAAATGTTACTATGCTGTTTTGGGTAAAAGGGAAGTTTTCATTCTGTAAATGTAAGATCATGTTTGTAGGCTTTCAAGGGGAGGTCTGTACTAGAGCAGCATGTCCATCAAAAAACATTGTGTTTGAAACTGAAAATGTAAGAACTAACTTTATAGCTTGATTCCAAGCATTATTTTAGGCCCCAAGAATTCCTCAGTGAAAAGATTAGGAAACAGTACAGGGAAAAACAAAAAATAAAACAAAACCAATTTGAATCCATAGCATGCTCTAGGGGAAACAATTACTTATTTTTCTCTTACTTGGTTCTGTTTTGATCTTCATTGTTAGACAATTTGTTGCTTTAAATTTAGGAGATGTATATGATTAGGAGTTAAAAATTTCAAGTTCTTTCTCTTTTTGATTGTTTCTTTTTTTGTTTATAATTCAACTTTCAGCTATTGCATCGCAGGAGAATTGGAGTGCAGTGGTGAGTCACTATATATTCCTTTAATTGATTTAGGAAAGATGAGATAAAGAGTTTGGAGTCTTTTTAGACCATCAACAGCAGAGGAGTATGTACTTAATGCTTTAGACTGTTCCTCAGTGGATTGACACAATTCCATTTCAGTGTGTTTGTTTATGTTGGGTCAGTTCAAAACCAATGCTGCCAAGGCTCTCCAAACCACTGGTAGATGGGGGCAGTTCTCTTGCCCTACTCCTGCCTGTCTGTAGGCTCTGGGAACTAAGTGAGACATTAGTTAAAACGTTTTAATAAAGGGATGGAATGGAAGATGATAGTTATATAGATAGAATTAACTACTTGAAGGATTATTCATATGCAACATATATCTTAAAAAGAAATTTCAATAAACTTCAAAAGAATATATAAATGATTCTTTTGTATATTCAAAATTGAAAGAAGTGAAATAAAAAAGAAACAGATCATTCATAGGCAACCTGAGTTTTAGAATTTTTTTTCACAACTTTTCATTTCTGTCAATAATAGTAATTTGTGATTATTTCAGAAACTGCTTCAACAAATTCAACATATACAGGTAAAATTATCATTATGGTTTAGATGTATATTTCTGCTTTCTTTTGATGATAATCATTTATAGTTTCACATGAATCTATGCCAGTAAAAGATATGCTAATAAATATACTGATATAAAATTTCAAATTAAAATTACTAGGAAATATGTCAAAATATAATTTCATTATACTCTTGTGAGTTAAGTTGGTAATTTGATTAGAACATAAAAGAGGTATTACATGCTTATTATTAGTTGAACATCATCATCCAAAGCTTGACATTTTTAAATGATAATTTGAACAAATGGAATAAAAAAGTGAATGTGATCTCCTGTGAAGTAAATATTTTGAAATCATGATTATGCTGGGAGGTGAGAACACAGAAATAAAAATTAATTTATTTTTCTTAACTTGTGTATTTCTTGCAAGCTATAAGGCTATTTTAGTTATATCCATTCAAGACAGTACTGGGCAAGATGCAGTTTAAATTTGGGTTTGGAACTTTAAATGCACTGGTTGGTAAGTGTACTTAGAGTTACTGCAGTGCACTTACTATTTCTCATTGATCAATATTTGGAGATAATGTCAATGAAGAGATAGTATTATAAATTGGAAGCCTTAGGTTTTGATAATATATTTAGTATGTGATCATCAGTGAAGTGATATTTATTTTAGTTATCATAAGTTAGTTTCCTAAAGCTAAGTGCAGAGTTCATCTTGGCCCATAAGTAGACTTAATAAAGTTCCTGTGAGATTTTGGTTAAGTGGTAATAACAGAAAATAATCATTTTTGTTGGACATACAATAAGAAGAGTTATTAACACTGATCTAAATGAAAGATTGTTTTGTCAGTTAACCTCCGCATACAATTTCAGAAATGTTTATTGATTTTATGGCAACTGGTTTCTTGAAATAAATTTGCCAGCAAAATTATTTAAGTAATATATTTTCATAAATACTGTCTTCCCCAAACAGTTTCTACTACAACAGCTACCTCCATACTAAGCACCAAAGCAGGTAAAAAATTTGTTTTTTAGCATCTAAATAAGCTATGAATGAGTTTGCAACTCAGGCATTTTGGCCCTTTCCCCCAAAGTTGTCATTTTCTATTTATTTATTTCTTAAATGCCAAATAGTAAGGTCTACATCCAATTGTGATACTGAAGAATCTCTTCCCTATTTAGAGACTATGTGTCCTAAAAAGATTCTGCATGCTACTAATTTGGAAAAAAAATGGCTACAGAAGAAAATTCTATGCTAAATTCCTTGAAAATAAATTATATTTTCTTTTCAACTGACACCAAAAAAATTTAACTTTAACTGAATCACTTGTAATCAAAGCAGTGGTCAAAGAAGTACAGGAGTATATTAAAATGTGTAAGCATCTGGTAAATGAACTTAACTGTTGCATTTCATTATTTATTTGCATTCAAGAGATATCTAATTGTATCTAAATAAATACTTTATAATCTTGTCTTTCAAAACCACCTGAACATGCATTTCCAAATATTTGTCTCCTTTCCTGTATAGCACTTACACTGGTCACAAACAGCTCAAGCACAGGTAAGCAATAATCATCAACCACAACTTAAGAGGGTCTTAAAATCCAAAACTTTCTTTTGCAGTATTATTTATACATTTGCAATTACATTATTGGGGGGAGATTTATTTTCTGTTTTTGTTTTGTTTTTAAGGTTTTAGAAAAAAGTGTTATACAAACTGATAAGAGCCTTTGACTTTTTACTTGTGGTCTATAGATTTTAAACTTTAATTTTATGTTTTGACATCTATTTAACTATTTAATCAGATATCTCTGAAACATTAATTTCAAGTTGATCCATTTTATATATGACCATAGATGTTATCAGAAACATAATTTTCCTTCCATATAAAACATTTTTTCCCATTATTTTCTCCAATTCAGTAGCTTCCATTCCAGGGATTACATCAAGCAGTGAAATAAGAGGTAGGTGAATCAGAAAACTTATGAAATGATAAAAAAAGATTTTTACATATAT
>SJYC01009308.1:0-15803 GCA_006408675.1 Madoqua kirkii
CTTTGGCCTAGGTGCTTCTTTTTTTTTTTGGAGCTATTTGTAGTTGCCCTCTGCTCTTCCCCAGTTTGGATATTTTCCAACCAAGGGGGCTCATCTTCTGGTGTCATATCTTTTTACTATTTCATACTGTTCATGGGGTTCTCCAGGCATGAGTACTGGAGTGGGTTGCCATTTTCCCCTCCAATGAATCATAAGCAATGTGGATTATTTCAGTATAATGCTGATATATGCATCTTGTATAAAAAAGTAGGCTACAGAACTGAGAAAACTGTTTTGATATTTTCTAGTTTATACATATTTTTTCTTTTGCCGCTTTTTTCTTCCCCCAGCATTTGATTTTGAACATAGTATTCTGGCAATATAATTCTGTCAGATTTTGTATTATAGCAGCAAACTTTTCATATAAAACAAAAAGCCATGAGTAGATTACCTAGAGCTTTAGTGAGCAACTTATGAAGTTTTAGGTGTAATGTTAACCTTAAAATACTACAAAAATCTCATCAATTGCTTTTACTGTAGCATTTAAAAATTATAAACCTAATGTAGAGTTTTGGTGGCTCTGTCAGTAAAGAATTTGCCTGCAGTGCAGGAGACCAGGGTTCAATCCCTGAGTTGGGAAGATCCCTGGAGAAGGAAATGGCAACCCACTCCAGTATTCTTGCCTGGAGAATCCCATGGACAGAGGAGTTTGGAGGGCTATATGGTCCGTGGGATCACAAAGGGTTGGACATGACTGAGTGACTGAGACACAGTACACTGTGAAATGAATGGGATAGACTCCTTCTGATCACCGAGTCTAGTGGTGAGGTGGGGTGGGGGTGGAGGGTGGCTAGAAATCTGTGATCAGGGTCTTCTCACATAAATAGTTCCAATCTTCTTATAATCCCTTATTTGCTTGAAAGTCCTTGTTAGAGTGAAAACAACTTTTAAGTACAAAAACTTAAAATGACAATACACATGAAGCCATTGGTGTCTACGAGGAACTCCATCTCCTAAATGATTTGAAAGTGAATGAAAGAGGATTTAGGATTTCCCTTTAAGTCACGGATTTGGGACTTGAACTTGGTCCAAGGAAAGAGAAGGACCAGGAGCTGTTTCTGATTGACAGTCCAGGGAAGATGAGAAAGACCTAAGAACACAGGTTCATATACCTCAGGTATAAGGAGAGAATTTTTGTCCCATCTCCCCTCTTCCTTTTTCCCACCCTACGGTAATTTGTATGTGCTCCAGGAGGGCAGGGGCTGGGCCTGATTCATTTACTGCTGCACCTAGCCTCATGCTAGTACCAAGTAGTTACTTAATAAATATTTATGTAATTATTACATGAACTCAATTCCATTATACAATAAACATTTTATGCCAAATGACTTGACTCCTCAATTAATCTACAAATCTCTATAACTACCTGGGGACAGAGACCTCTGGTTTACCCTGAAAGGACACCCCCACAGATCCTACCCAGGGTGTTACAGGCTAATATTCTCTTCTGGGAAACAGCGGGAGAAACAAATGCTTTCTAACACATTCCTCCAACAAATATGGCAAATCAGGAAAGAGTTTCTTTTTTCTCCTTCAAGTCATACTTCACATTAGTCTTTTTTTTTTCTTTTTAATATTTCTTTTTATTTATTTATTTGGCTGGGCCTCCCTGGTGGTCCAGTGGTAAAGAATCTACCTGCAGTGCAGGAGACCTGGGTTTGAACCCTGGGTTGGGAAGATCTTCTGGAGAAGGAAATGGGAACCCATTTCAGTATTCTTGCCTGGGAAATCCCATGGACAGAGTAGTCTGGACTCTCACTGCTGATGGCCCAGATTCAACCCCTGTTTGGGACACTAAGGTCTGGTAAGCCATGCAGTTTAGCCAAAATAATATAAAATGTTGGTATTTTTTAAAAGAACAAATAAAAGAACATAATACTCTCTGGATAAATTAATTACTAATAAAATTTTAGCATTTTATAAGTCTTGGGTATTCAAACATACTACAAATTCAGGTTCATTTGTATACATATTTTATACTTTTCTCATGGCTCAGCTTAAGAATCTGCCCGTAATGTGGGAGACCTGGGTTCAATCCCTGGGTTGAGAAGACCCCCTGGAGAAGGGAACGGCTACCCACTCCAGTATTCTGGCCTGGAGAATTCCATGGACTGAATAGTCCATGTGGTCACAAAGAGTCGAACACAACTGAATAACTTTCACTTTATACTTCTCAATATGGCAGTTATAAAGAGTGTGTTGCAATAGGAGTCTGTTAGGCAAATGCAGTGAAGCTATTGACAAAGACAGTTTAAGAGATCGAAAGGAAGCTAAATTTCTAGGCTGACTTCAAGATGAGGGGACAAGTACTGTCTAAATTAATCCTAATCTGTCTCTAGTTTAGTAGGTCTTTCTAATCAGGTGAAGTTGCTCAGTCGTGTCCAGCTCTTTGCAACCCCACAGACTGTAGCCTACCAGGCTCTTCCATCCATGGGATTTTCCAAGCAAGAGTACTGGAGTGGGTTGCCATTTCTTTCTCCAGAGGATCTTCCCAACCCAGGGATCGAACCCAGGTCTCCTGCATTGTAGGCAGATGCTTTACCGTCTGAGCTACCAGGGAAGTCTCTTCTAATAATTGCCCCTAAGCAAAGTATATCTCTTATTCATATGAATGTTCACCTCAAGTCAACCTAGAAGCTCAAAGGATAAATTCTTTACGTTATCTTTCTCTTTGTGAGATGTTGGGGTGTGAGGCACAGAGAACAGGGGAGGGCAGAGGAGAGAGGGGAAGGCTGTGTGTGGGATCACTGACTCGGCACATACTGTGACAATACCTTTGAAAAACATTTTATCTTTCATTCATATCATCCCAACCAATCCCAAAAGTCCATGCTATATGTCCCCCTGTCACTCTGCTTTTTTTCTTGGTGAATGGTTACCCCTCAATGGATGTTTCAATATTGCAGAGTATAGGTATCCTTGAAACTCTGGGTCAAGATCAGTTACATAATTTGCAGAGCCAAATTAAATTTAATTTTAAAAATTAAGAAACGTGAGGTGGAGCCACTGCAAAAATGATTGAGAATCTCACGATGGTGACGGCAGAGTAGTACAGCAAGCACAAGGCCTTCCGGTGCCCAGAGCTTGGGGTGCTGGGCCACCACACAGGTCCTCTGCCAGTGAGGTGGCCCTGGCCGGACAGTCACTTTTCTGGATTTGATGTACTGTTTCTCTCTGAACCCTGGGAGATTAGCTCCTATGCATTTCTCTTCCTATTCATTTTTCAACCCCTGCATTCTGATGAACAAACTAAAACATACCTTTATCTCGACCCCAGCCAGAAATGATGCACTTATCGTTAGGTTGAAATAGGTACGGAGACCAGGGGACACAGGCAGGGACGGATTTACTCAACACACATTGTTTTTCATTTGGGCGTTTTTTCATTTCAATCAAAGCTATGTCATTTTGGTAGGTAGTTCCATTGTACTTTTCATGGATAATAATTTGATTCACCGAGTGAACCACTGTCTGAGAGCCAGGTCTTATCCAGTCTGTAAATGATGTCCATAATTGGTAACGATGCATTCTGCTGATTCTGTAACAGATAGGAAAGGCGGAAAATATGTTGATTTGGGCGGGGGGGGGCGGGGAAGCAAGTATAAATTGGACTTCTGATGCTTCATCTTTAAATTCTCCCCTTTTAAGGAGCTTTTTCATTTTCCCGGATTTTTTAAATCCTTGCTGCCATGAAGCATTACAATGAAATTTTATTAGGACAGAATTAAAGTCAGTGGATAAATGTAGAAAGGAACAGTTCATCTACCTGCTAAATATTAGGGACATAAAGGTCTCACTACTTAACCAGAGATGCCAACAGTAGAATGAGTTGGCTGCCTCTGAAGTAAGAGGGTGGGTATTGAGGGTATTTAAGCTGAAAGAGATGACAATACCAGACCACCTAACCTGCCTCTTGAGAAATCTATATGCAGGTCAGGAAGCAACAGTTAGAACTGGACATGGAAAAACAGACTGGTTCCAAATACGAAAAGGCATGCGTCAAGGCTGTATATTGTCACCCTGCTTATTTAACTTCTATGCAGAGTACATCATGAGAAAGGCTGGGCTGGAAGAAGGACAAGGTGGAATCAAGATTGCTGGGAGAAATATCAATAACCTCAGATATGCAGATGACACCACCTTTATGGCAGAAAGTGAAGAGGAGCTAAAAGGCCTCTTGATGAAGGTGAAAGAGGAGAGTGAAAAAGTTGGCTTAAAGCTCAACATTCAGAAAATAAAGATTATGGCATCCGGTCCCATCACTTCATGGGAAATAGATGAAGAAACAGTGGAAACAGTGTCAGACTTCATTTTGGGGGGCTCCAAAATCACTGCAGATAGTGACTTCAGCCGTGAAATTAGAAGATGCTTACTCCTTGGAAGAAAAGTTATGACCAACCTAGATAGTATATTCAAAAGCAGAGATATTAGTTTGCCAACAAAGGTCCGTCTAGTCAAGGCTATGGTTTTTCCTGTGGTCATGTATGGATGTGAGAGTTGGACTGTGAAGAAGGCTAAGTGCAGAAGAATTGATGCTTTTGAACTGTGGAGTTGGAGAAGACTCTTGAGAGTCCCTTGGACTGCAAGGAGATCCAACCACTCCATTCTGAAGGAGATCAGCCCTGGGATTTCTTCAGAAGAGATGCTAAAGCTGAGACTCCAGTACTTTGGCCACCTCATACAAAGAGTTGACTTATTGGAAAAGACTCTGATGCTGGTAGGGATTGGGGGCAGGAGGAGAAGGGGACGACAGAGGATGAGATGGCTGGATGGCATCATGGACTCGATGGATGTGAGTCTGAGTGAACTCCGGGAGATGGAAATGAACAGGGAGGCCTGGCTTGCTGCGCCAATTCATGGGGTCGCAAAGAGTCAGACATGAATGAGCGACTGAACTGAACTGTACTGAAGCAGAAACCAGAGAGCATCTAGCCAGGAATGTGCTTGAGGAAGAGGGAATCAGAGCACAGGATCCCAGAGGTTCCCAGGGTGAAGACCTGGGAATCATCATTGTAACCTTTAAAACTGACTTCATCCTAACTTTATGTTGTATTATTTACTCAAGAACCTTTACTGGGTCTTATTCATCTACAGACAGATACCTGTGTTGCGTATTGTATCTGGAACACAGTAGCTGTTTCAAACTTTGGTTGAAATGGTGAATGGGTTAAATATTGCCTGTCCTCATGCCTCACTCCATTTTCTTACCAATTTTCATCTTGTGGTTTCCAGAAAATCTGGCATCTACTATCACTTTCTTGGGCTTCCCAGGCAGCTCAGCTGGTAAAGAATCTACCTGCAATGCAGGAGACCCTGGTTCGATTCCTGTCGGGAAGTTCACCTGGAGAATGGATAGGCTGTGCACTCCAGTATTCTTGGGGTTCCCTGGTGGCTCAGACAGTAAAGAATCCACCTACACTACGGGAGACCAGGGTTTGATTCCTGGGTTGGGAAGAGCCCTGGAGGAGGGCATGGGCACTCTAGTATTCTTGCCTGGAGAATCTCTATGGACAGAGGAGCCTGGTGGGCCACAGTCCATGGGGTCTCAAAGAGTCAGACATGACGGAGCAACTAAGCACTGCACAGCTTACATCACTTTCTCAGGGAAACACCTCACCGTTAAACAGGGATGTCCTAGGAGCTAATGAGGTGTTTAGGATGTTTTTATTTACACTCAGTGTTCTAAGAATGCTGTGCTTCATATTAACTTTGGTTATATTTCAGGATCAGAGGTCCTGAATATTGTTCAAAGGTTAACTGTTCATCCATTCAATTTGCTTAATAAATATTTAATGTGCTGAGTGAATGTGGGTAAGCCAATCAGGAAGCAGATGGTATACTCCAGGAGAGAGGTGGGAGCATGGTAATAGTGGAGATAAGAAGAAACTTTGAGAATTAAATAACTGGCAGTTAAAAACGCCATCTGGAAGAAATTGTAGTACATATATACAATAAAATGTTACTTAGCCATAAAAAGAAACACATTTGAGTCAGTTCTAGTGAGGTGGATGAACCTAGAGCCTGTTATACAGAGTGAAGTACGTCAGAAAGAGAAAAAAAATATTGTATATGAACACATATATATGGAATCTAGAAAAATGGTATTGATGAACTTATTTGCAGGGCAGGAATAGAGACTCAGACATAGAGAACAGACTTACAGACACAATGAGGGAAGGAGAGGGTGGGACAAATTGAAAGAGTAGCATTGAAATATACGCAAAAGAGAGAGCCAGTGGGAAGCTGCAATATAGTGCAAGGAACTCATGCTGGTGCTCTGTGAAGAAGCACAGAAGGGTGGGATGGGGTCGGGGGGAGGCTCAGGAGGGAGGGAACATGTGTGTACCTCCGGTTGACTCATGGTGATGTACAGCAGAAACCAACATAACATTGTAAAGCAATTATCCTCCAATTAAAAATTTAAAAAATCTTTAAATGACATCTGGAGTTGGTGATATATAGCTGAGCTGTGTGGTAGGGTTGAGGGAATGAAATGCGATCATTTCTAGATTTCTGCCTTGTATAGCTAGATGAATGGTATTGCCATCTGCTGAGATAGGGATCAGTAGGTCAGGACAATATTTGGGGGAAGGGGCAAGTCATGAGCTCAGTCTTATTTTTTATATTTAATTTCTCGGCCACAGTGTGGGGCAGATGGGATCTTAGTTCTCCAACCAGGGATCAAACCGGTCCCCCTGCATGGGAAGTATGGAATCTTAACCACTGGATCATAGGGAAGTCTTGGAGCTCAGTCTTAGACCTTTTGAATTTGATGTACTAATACTTCTATACAGCCAAGACAGTGTACTGAAGGGTCAGGGCTGGAGAAGTCTAGACTGGAGATATCATTGTGTCAGCATAGGGCGGTATTTTAAAGTGCAGATGACTTTAGAAAGGAGAAGTAGGAAGAAAGAGGAAGCCAGGATACACATCGAGGAACTTTAGTATTTCGCTTGAGCCATAATGCTCCGTCACTGGAGGAAGAAGCTGCAAAGAAGGCAGAGAAGGTGTGGCCAGAGAGGCAGGGAGAAAACCAGAAGAGTTGCGTTACCGAAGCCAAGGGAAAAGGGTCGGTCAGGAGGAGGAAGCCGGATTTGGTGCTTTGCTCCAACCCATGAGGATTTTTATGGGTGTCATCCAACAGATTTCCTGTCCCTCTAGAGTTTGGGTCTCCTGCAGATTTTCTGAGCAGGCCTTCATCCAAGTTACTGTCACATATGCCGACCTTGGTTTTACCCTGGCTCTGCTACAGACTGGGCTTCCCAGGTGGTGCTGTGGAGAAGAATCTGCCTGCCAACGCAGGAGATACAAGACCCACAGGTTCAATCCCTGAGCCAGGAAGATCCCGTAGAGTAGGAAATGGTAACCCACTCCGGTATCCTTGCCTGGAGAACCCCATGGTCAGAGGAGCCTGGTGGGCTACAGTCAGGTGGCTACAGTTATGGTGTCGAAGAGAGCTGGACAGGACTGAAGCAACTTCGCACACGCGCAGGTTCGGCCAGGTTATGCAACTTCTAGTTCCAGTCTGCTTGTCTACAAAATGGGAGGAAGACTATTTGCCTCTCGAGAATGGTAAGAATGTTAAAACAAAAATGACATCTATGAAAGCTCTGGGCACAGAATCGGGTCTGTAACAGGTACTCCATACACGGTGTTTCATTCATTCTAAAGGTCAGAACTGAAGCCAGAATTCCGAACTCTGTCCTTGACCCATGCAAATGAGCCAAGTGAAACAGCTCGGCACCTACAGGCTCGATCTTTGCCAGCTGAGGTCAACAACTTGGTCTGTGGGGAACATACTGGGTTCTGAGGAACTGGCCTCTGGACTCTTATCATTTGACTTTATCACAACCTCTATTACCTAATTTCATTGTTTCAGAAATCAGGAATCTACTGGAGAAGGGTTTTTGTTTTTTTTTTTTTTTTTTTTTTCTGACACAATGTGCAGCAGTCAGAATCCAGCAGCCCCCGATGTAAATTCCTCCACAGTGGATTTTGTCACTTTCCTTGATTGCAATCTGCCATGGGAAGTCTCCCTGTAAAGACATCCGTGTGGTCACTGCCATCCTGCCAGACAGGTGGCTTGAAGATTTCCATCGCAAGGTTCTTAGTCTCTAATAATTACCATCCTCCCCCCCACTTTATTTTTCCCCCAAACTTGGGCAGCTCCTGGGAAAGGACATTATAACTTTTTATGCCGGTTTACCATTTTTGCTGGCTTGCCTCCTACGACTCGTTTCCTTCGAATGTGCATGTTGTTTTTAACTCCACAGGATAGTTTAGGCAAAAATGACTTTATAAGTTTTCTTTCTTTAAGAAAAGAAGAGATTGTATCATTATGATTTTTGAAACCATTACCTTCTGGGCAAACTTCTTGATTATCTATGCCACAAAAACAGCAGAGTCACAACTAATATGAAGCAGCCCAGATTCATTAGTAAGTTATTTTGGGATGCTATTCACCTTGCTTAAAAATTCTGGCTTCGTATTAAAAATTAAGCTTAAAATTGGCTGGATTCTCTGAGGTTCTACCTAAAGGTGGACTCGTGGCCGAAGGAGGTTGCCTGAGGGGTTACACACTGACCAGCCTCTGGCAGATGAGAGAAGCCGTGCGCCCAGATATTATTACTGTGACAGTTCAAGATGGGGTGACTGTGAGGTCGGACCCCCGGGGCCATGATGGGGCCCCCCTTCCCTCCCCCGCCGGCGGGGAAGTCCCTAGGGAAGGAGCCTCCCAGATCCCAGGGACCAGTGACAGCACGGTTCGCCAGCTAAAGCCACCCCACCCCAGCCACGGAGAAGGACCTATCGGCCGCAACACCTCGGCCCGACGACCTATCCAAACCCCTGTCCATTAACCTGGCCATCCCTGGCAACAAACTTCTATAAGCTGCTTCTAGCACAGCCCAGGCACAGACTTCCTCTACCTGCCTCGTTTGGATCCAGCCATCCGCCCGATAGCGCTTCATCATTAAAAAGCCTGTTAGACTTTTTTTTGGTGTCCTGGTCGTCTTTTACCTAACAGTGACACCTCTGGATGAAGTTCACAAGCAGAACTGCACAGTCTACTTTCTTAGTTCTTACTTTCTAGAGACTGTTTATGTGGGACTCTTCAGTGATATTAACATTAAAGATTTTAATGTTGAGTTCTATGTGTCAGATCCCATACTAAATACTTCGTATATAGTTTGTATCACTTAATCATCATATGAACACTGAGAGGTAACATGCCAGGAACCCCTGGACAATCCAGGATCAGTGGGCTGGGAGGGGGCTGTGTTTTTAGCCACCTAACATGTGATGGTGTTTCCTTCCTCTGTGAGCACTCAGACATGGCACAGGTCACTGGGAGGCATGCTAGAGTCAGGCTTAAGACATGAATCTGCAAGGGAATTCATGACAAAGGAAGAAAGTACAAGTATAAGATGCTCTTCTTATCTCTCTCTATTTTATCATGTCATGAAAATTTTTGTAAACTTGATTCTTAGTCCCAAATGAGAAAGGGAAATTAATATCACTGTCAATTACTTTGAGCATATAAGAAAGAGGTAGGTCCTCAAGGGAGAGAAGTTGTGAACGAATATGGATAAAAGATTGGAGGGAGTCCCATCCAGCCTAAGAACTGGGTTAAGGGAAGACTGTGATGATAAATTTTAAATTTCTGCTTGTACTTTTAAGAAGGGAGATCCCCATCTATTGAAGACTGTCAAATCAGCTTGGATTGAACCTGAAAATTAATTTATTACCCTGAGTAGAAAATAAAGGGCCTTTGTTTGAAATCCCTCTGACTGATATCTGCAGCTTTGAGATCTAAATCTTCCACTCATTGCCCGATTTTTTAAAAATTGCTGATGAACTCTGGGGCCTGGCAATCAGAAGAGAGTCTTACATAAGCTTCAGTTAGTTTTCAATCCTCCTAAAATAGGGAGATATTTCACTCCCAATTTGTAGTTGAGCTTGTTACTAACCTAAGGTCACACAGCTAACAAATAAGTCAGGAATTAATACGCCAGTTTGACTCAAAAATTCCTATCAGTTACTGTTTTCCCAGGAACTTACTACTTTGTTTAAATTTGGCTCTCAGTGTAGACTTGGCCAAAAAACAGATCTTCATAGATTCCTTGTTATCATGGTTTAAAATATTGCAAAAGAATCTATTATTTTTGAACTTAAAATGTATGTCCTGGGTCACAAATCTGGTTGGCTTTGACAAAACTGATCTGACAAAGCTCATAGCAAACAGAAAAGCTGTATGTAGAACTAGACTGTTCTTTCCATTTCAAAATAAGCCATATATATTAACCCATTTAAAAAGTAGTTCTCAAGAAGCATTTAAGCTTGTTTTTCTTAAAAACGATAAGAAAAGTAGTAATGGTTTTTTCTATTTAAATTGAAATCAAAGGAAATGAGTACTTGAATCAATTATATTGCATATATGCATATATACTCACATACACACACATGACATTAAAATGCAAATTTGACCAGTGAAGCGCTAGTGAAAAAGAAAAATGTTAACTTACCTGCATCCATATCAGCAGTCAACATTTCTGCTGCTTCTATAATCAAACAAAAGTTCTAATGTTTAAGTTATGTTTATAGTAAAAATTAAATCATTAAATCATTTAAACTTTGATAATAATTTTCTGTCTAAACTCTGTCCTACCTTTAAAAAGGACAATATGAAATCATCTTATTTCCTTTCTGTAGGTAGGTAATTGTGAAGGCTCAAGACAGTGACCAAGAATCCTGAGCTGACATTAAAAAGGGTCTTAGTATTTTGTATATAATAAGGTATCTCTTAACAGGGGTCATGCAATAATTCATCAGTTTCAGTATCCAGCAGGGTTATTATTAGTCATCTGGGATGCAGAAGTCAGAAGTTAAACAAAAACAAGAACAGATTTGCTCTTCTTTTTCTTTCTTAGACTTCGGCTTGAAGTTATACAGGATGATTCCATCTTCACCCTGCTGTCCTGAAACATTTCAGTTGTGAACAGAATCTTGATTTCTTTGACCTGAGCATCTAAAGGTGAATTCCCACAAAAGGTTGCTCTGTCTTAGATAAGGTTGCCGCCCAGAGAGGCAATTTTACTCTGCTGCAGCTGTTCTGTGCATTATTACTGTATTCCTCACATTTTTGGGAGGGAAAGATTTACATGTATCTGTTACACTACACACCTAGGTTATTTTCTGCTCAGAGCTTTCACAAAAGCAGTAACATATACCAAAGAGAAGACTTCATATCAAATGCTCAACAAAGGGCGATAGGAAAAGTCCAGTAGAGCTGAGATATACTGGATATTACAAGACGAGCAGAAAGCTCCAAAGCACAGATCATAAGAAAAACAATCAATGACTTTGAGTAAATAAAGATTTTAAAATTTAAAGATTAAAGACTTCTATTCAACAAAGCTCACTATGGCCAAAGTTAATAGGTGGGAGACAGAACGGAAGAAGGTATTTGCATGCCCAAAACGGGAAATGGATTAATATTTAGAATGCTAGAAGAAAGAAGACTACGGCCCCAGTATGAAATGAGGCAAAAGGTGGGATTTGGTAAAAGGAAAGACGAAAAGGAAGAGGAAATTCAAAAGGCTAGTATTCGTGTGAAAAGAAACCCAGAATCATTGGTTATGAAAAAGTTCAAATAAACAAACAATGCCCTATCACTTGAGAGTATGAGAGCAGGAAAATTAGAAAGCTGGATGGTACTAAATGTGAGTGGAGCGGAGGCGAGCCCTCGGCAGGTGGTATTGGTGGAGGTGAGCAGCTTTGCCACAGAACATGTAGGCACCAGTTTGTCAAATGACTCTAACAATTTCTGGCCCAGCTCGATGCCTCAGGGAAATCTCCCACACATCCTTAAGGAGAGGATATTCATCGCTGCACGTGAGTGTGGGCTGAGAGTCCAGTACTGAGCAGGCAGAGAGTCACTTGTGAAAGGTGAACGCCACGTAGTGTTTTATTGTGTGGCGATTAGAAGCAACAGATTAGACAGAAACATCACAACATGGGCGGGTCTTAAAAATGCAATGCTTTGTGAAAAGACGAAAGGAAACAGAGGATACACAACACCATACCCTGTGAATTACAAATGTACCCTCACAAGATAACATCCGACACTGGATAAGAATGTATATGAACAAAAAGACACACATGTTAAATCACATTACAGTGGTTGCTATGGGGAATGAGCGAGCCTAAGGTACAGGAGTAACGGAGAATCACTGAAGCAAGAGCGGGGCCCTGCCTGAACCAGTGATGACCGTGTGCCGGCCATCTCTGGTGAGTAGTCACTGGGCTGAGGAGTGTCACTAACTCAGCACTTTGCACCTGAAGTCTGAAACTAGAAAGGAAGGAAGGGCAAGAGGGAGGGAAGGGGGAAAGGAATTAAGAGGAGGAAACACACAAACACCAAAATGAAACAAAAAGGACAGCAGCAGCCTTGGAGGGCAAAATGACAAGAGGGAGGGGATACAAGGAACAGTGGAAATTAGCCATTTAGAACAGGGGAGATCTTGACTATATAAGAGTCACTCAGGAATCCTCAGAAACCCTGAGGAGGACCAAAAGCTTCTGGTGGTCATTTTAGATGAATAACGAAGCAAAGGATGACTCTAAAGAGCTGGAAGATTTGAGGATGTCTGCTACAAAAGTAATAAGGAAATATCTAAGGTGAAAGGGATGTTATCTTTCCTCTGGTGACAGTTTCTTCAGCAGTTGCCTTGGTTTTGAAGAGAAAGGAAAGGAAGAGAAGGCTATCTGGAAGGGGTGCAATGTGCAGAGAAGGCACTTGGCAGGCTGTGAGCAGGGAGTGTGAGAAGGAGTTTACCCCACTGCGGGACAAGGTCTCTGTGTCTAAGCAAATGGTGAAACTGGTCATATAGACCATCCTCGGTTAATGGTTGCCTTCACATATAACAGTATAACATAAAAGCAGTGCTTGTGTTTTGTTTCAATTCTGCAACATCCCAAGACTTTAATAAAATTTTTACTTTGAGCTACAAGTAAAGGGCATGAAAAAAAAAAAATTTACCCCAGGAAAGCATCCATTTTTATGTGAAAAAAAAAATGCACACCATTTCAAGCTAGCACCCTTTATTCTTCTTTTCAATTCTATAATATAAATTTTCTATGATAAAAGCATATTTACCTTTAATTTCAGGATGTCCAGTTCCTAAAAGCAAAGAAAAAAACTCACTGTAGCAAAGAGATCATTTTCACTTGAATTAAATGTACACTAATCATCAATTTTCACTACAGAATAACAATTTAACATTTATAAAAAGATAAAAGGGGTCCACAGTATGCCACTTTTTGTAGCAAACATTTTGATTTTTAATAGTGCCTAACAAATGTTTCCTCTTACATTAAAACACACACCAACTTTACCACAGCAAGGAAATCATTTTCACTTGAGATTAAAAGAGATTCATATGTTAGATATATTTGAATACATACCTAACAGCAGATTTATTATATAGTTAGACAAAAAATTTGTCTGGAAGTTTATGGTTCACGTATTGCTGAAGCCTGGCTTGGAGAATTTTAAGTATTATTTTACTAGCATGTGAGATGAGTGCAATTGTGTGGTAGTTTGAGCATTCCAGATGTTCAACCTAGTTTTAGAAAAGGCAGAGGAACCGGAGATCAAATTGCCAACATCCGCTGGATCATGGAAGAAACAAGAGAGTTCCAGAAAAACATCTGTTTCTGCTTTATTGACTATGCCAAAGCCTTTGACTGTGTGGATCACAATAAACTGTGGAAAATTCTGAAAGAGATGGGCATACCAGACCACCTGACCTGTCTTTGAGAAACCTGTATGCAGGTCAGGAAGCAACAGTTAGAACTGGACATGGAACAACAGACTGGTTCCAAATAGGAAAAGGAATATATTAAGACTGTATATTGTCACCCTGCTTATTTAACTTCTATGCAGAGTACATCATGAGAAGCGCTGGACTGGAAGAAACACAAGCTGGAATCAAGATTGCCAGGAGAAATATAAATAACCATAGACATGCAGATGACACCACCCTTATGGCAGAAAGTAAAGAGGTACTAAAAAGCCTCTTGATGAAAGTGCAAGAGGAGAGTGGAAAAGTTGGCTTAAAGCTCAACATTCAGAAAACAAAGATAATGGCATCTGGTCCCATCACTTCATGGCAGATAGATGAGCAAACCGTGGAAACATTGGCTGACTTTATTTTTCTGGGCTTCAAAATCACTGCAGATGGTGATTGCAGCCATGAAATTAAAAGACACTTACTCTTTGTAAGAAAAATTATGACCAACCTAGATAGCATATTGAAAAGCAGAGATATTACTTTGCCAACAAAGGTCCATCTAGTCAAAGGTATGGTTTTCCCAGTGGTCATGTATGGATGTGAGAGGTGGACTATAAAGAAAGCTGAGCACTGTAGAATTGATGCTTTTGAACTGTGGTGTTGGAGAAGACTCTTGAGAGTCGCTTGGACTACAAGGAGATCCAACCAGTCCATTTTGAAGGAGATCAGTCCTGGGTGTTCATTGGAAGGACTGATGTTGAAGCTGGAAACTCCAATACTCTGTCCACCTGATGCAAAGAGCTAACTCATTGGAGAAGACCCTGATGCTTGGAAAGATTGAGGTCAGGAGGAGAAGGGGACCACAGAGGATGAGGTGGTTGGATGGCATCATCGACTCCATGAATATGGGTTTGGGTGGACTCCAGGAATTGGTGATGGACAGGGAGGCCTGGCATGTTGTGGTTCATGGGGTCGCAGAGTTGGACACAACTGAGCAACTGAACGGAACTGAACTTGAGCATTCTTTGGCATTGCCTTTCTTTGGGACTGGAATGAAAACTGACCTTTTCCAGTCCTGTGGCCACTATTGAGTTTTCCAAATTTGCTGGCATATTGAGTGCAGCACTTTCACATCATCATCTTCCAGGATTTCAAATAGCTCTACTGGAATTCCATCACCTCCACTAGCTTTGTTCATAGTGATGCTTCCTAAGTAAGGCCCACTTGACTTCACATTCCAGGATGTCCGGCTCTAGGTCATTGATCACACCATCGTGATTATCTGGGTCATGAAGATCCTTTTTGTATACTTCTTCTGTGTATTCTTGCCATCTCTTCTTTATATCTTCTACTTCTGTTAGGTTCATACCATTTCTGTCCTTTATTGTGCCCATCTTTGCATGAAATGTTCCCTCGGTATCTCTAATTTTCTTGAAGAGATCTCTAGTCTTTCCCCTTCTATTGTTTTCCTCTATTTCTTTGCATTAATTGCTGAGGAAGGCTTTCTTATCTCTCCTTGCTATTCTTTGGAACTCTGCATTCAAATGGGAATATCTTTCCTTTTCTCCTTTGTTTTTCCCTTCCCTTCTTTTTCCAGCTATTTGTAAGGCCTCCTCAGACAGCTGTTTTGCTTTTTTGCATTTCTTTTTCTTGGGGATGGTCTTGATTGCTGTCTCCTGTACAATGTCACGAACCTCCATCCATAGTTCATCAGGCACTCTGTCTATCAGATCTAGTCCCTTAAATCTATTTCTCACTTCCACTGTATAGTCATAAGGGATTTGACTTAAGTCATACCTGAATGGTCTAGTGGTTTTCTCCACTTTCTTCAATTTCAGTCTGAATTTGGCAATAAAGAGTTCATGATCCAAGCTACAGTCAGCTTCCAGTCTTGTTTTTGCTGACTGTATAGAGCTTCTCCATCTTTGGCTGCAAAGAATATAATCAGTCTGATGTCAGTCTTGACCATCT